>BQNB010005469.1:4603-102067 GCA_026074375.1 Tanacetum coccineum | reverse complement strand
AGTTGTCATGATGAATGATTGAAGAATTATGAAGTGAAAAATGATTGTAGGATCTTAAGTAGATGTGTTGTGATTGAAGTAGTGGTAAAAAGAAAGCAATAAACGTTCACGGGATTTTACAAGTCTATGCTTATAACCGAGAAAAGAGTTGTGTCTTTCGCGGGATTTTACAAAATCAATAGAAAACCATGAATGTTAATTGACATATTTCGCTAGAGAAAAAAATTGCATATTTCGCTTAATTAGAAAACTGCACATTTCGCTTGATCAATACATATTTCGCTTGAAAAATGAAATGCATGTTTCGCTTGGTCTATTGCATATTTCGCTTGAAATTAAAACTTATTTCGCTTGACCTTAATCTTGCATATTTTGCTTCATGTTTAACATGTTTCGCTTGCTGTTTAACATATTCCGCTTGAACTTAATCGTGCATGTTTCGCTTGATAAACATATTTCGCTCGAGTGATAAATTTTTTTTGGCAGAGTGTCCTTTTATTTAATGTAATATTTCGCTTCAAACTTAAACCTGCATATTTCGCTTATAACTTAAACATATTCCGCTTCTATAATAACCTGCATATTCCACTTGGCCTAAACATACATGTTCTGCTCGGTGTCACTATCGGGTGAGGACCACTTAGACTAGAACCTTGTCTTTGTAGGCTAAAATTGTGGATCTTGGTCTCTTGATTTTGACCGGTTAGGACTACACCAAAATAAGATAGAACACAAATAAGTCATGAAAATAAGCTTGGAATAAGCTTAAAATAAGCCGAAATAAGGTCGAAAATAAGCAACAAGAAATGCAAGGATTTGATTTGTTTGATGTTAAACAAGAAGGACGAGTGTTTTGGGCAAGAACACGAAACAAATAACAATCAAGAATCTTAAAAAAGAAAGACGTGAGCTTATTTGAAGAAATAAGCCACGAAAATGAAAAATAAGCCATGAAGTTAAGAGCTTATAAGCATGAATCAACCACAAGACGGTGTAGAACAAGTAAAGCAAGAAGTAAATAAGCAAAATAAACCAATAAGCCCAAAAATTTTGTGAGCCGTGAGCTTATTTGAAACAATAAGCCACGAAAATTTTGATTTGGAGCTTATTAATCCACAAAACAAATGTCGGAATCCAAATAATCACTTCACTTCGTTATGATGAACAAGAAAATAAGCTAGGAGATGAAAAGAATTGTAGAGAGAGAAAGTAGCGAGAGAAACTAGAAAATGGGAGGATTACTTGCAAAATGAAATGTTTACAAATGAACCAACCCACTCTTCATCCATGGAGAGTGGTATTTATACCTAGAATAAAAGGCTTACTTGCCTTTAGTATTTCTACGGGCCTGGCTCGGGTTTACTTAGGCTTTCACCCGATACACGTGACCAGTTAGCTTACATATAAGATCCCGTTTACCCGTTCTAGCCTATTACAACGTTACATATTAAAATGACCGAGACTTAATATTCAAAATGAACAAACTTTCGTGTTCGACTCATTATTTGAGGCTAACACAGACCTTCCTATGACACATAACCAATGGCTGAGGTACCATATACTGCTGAATATAACGTGTTTGCTGTTGAAACTCAACATTTTGAGTAACCTAAAAACATGAATGATACATCTTTGATGGAAAATGTTGATAGCAATATCACACCTGCTTCATCAGATATGTGTGATAATGATAATCAGGTTGCCCAAAATGTTGAAGCATGTGATGATGAGCATGTTGCGCTTGCTAATTTAATTGCAAATTTAAAACTTGAGATTGATGAAAACAAAAAGATTCAAAAGCAATTAAAGAAAGCAAATGCATCACTGACTTAAGAATTGAAAGAGTGCAAATATACTCTTGAGGAGACTAACAGAACTCTATGGGAGTCTAATAGTACTCGGGATAGTTGCCTAATTTCAATTCAAAATAAACAGACTAAGCTTGAGACGTACAAGACTTTCAATGATTGTACAATTGATTATGACAAACTTGAACGTAAATTAAATGAAACTCTAGGACTATTAGCTCAAAAAGAAATTGACATAGAAGAAGGTTTAAAACTTAAAGCCTATGAAATTTCTATTGTAAAAGAGAAACATGATGAGTTAGTCAAACAAAGTCTTTTAACAAAGTCAAGTTACGAAGGTCTTGTCAAAGAGAAAACCAAGATAATAACGGATTTGAAACTTAAGGAAGAAACAAATCTAGACAAATTGATTGCGATGGAAAAGCAATTAAAGTTTTTGAATGAAATTATTTATAAACGAAATCAATCAATGGTAGACCAACTTTTGCAAATCCGATGTACCTCAAAAAGCTTAATCTGGAAAACCATGCTTGTATGAGATCCCATATGACACATCTGATCTTGCAAACAGATTTACCCCTGATAGGGAAGAGACCTTGACTCTTGAACAAGAGAGTAAATCAAAATTGAATAAAGACTTAGTGAAACCTTATAATTACACAAAGCAAAATAGTCTTTATGAAGTTTTTAAACCACCAACACAAAAAGAACTTGATCAGTTGTGGTACGCCAATGAAACTCGAAAGAAAATGTAGAGAAAAACTTTTGTGAAATATAAGCCCCACATTGTCAAAAACATAGGTTTTCTACCTAAATTAATAAGCAAGAGTAGACAAGCTTATAATGTAATAACAAACAACATAAATCATATTCAAAGAAAGTGTTTAATACTGCTTGGAAAGACATACACATGAACAATGTACCGAAAAAAGGTTACACAACCTAACCAAGATTTGAATGTGCTTTTGAAAAATCTTTTGGTTCCTCTAGCACTAAAAACACAAAATGATAGGTTCACATTTGTTCATGAACTTAAACAAGAGATGTATGCAGATTTAAAGTACGTTCAATCTCTTGAAAAAGAGATTGACGAACTTGAATCTGACAAAGCTGATTTTTTAAACATATATGATATACTTCTCTAAGAATGTGGTTTAAATGATGTTATGTGTTCTTATTTGCATTCTTTATCTAATTTAGATACTCACACTACATTGCAATGTCTGTATCAACATAAAATCAAAGAAGTGAAGGTCCTGCAGAAAAGCTTTCTAAACAAACGAAACTCGTAGTAAAGAAAGTTACAATATGCTTTAAGAAGTTTTTTTGTAAACTTGAACAACCTCGATTTCTCTTGAACTTGTTTACAACATTGTCAAGAACAAATGAAAAAGACAACAGTTTTAAACAAAATGATCAACAATATTTCTGAAAGAACGTGAACAATATTTTGAAATACAAGCTTTGAAACTCAGTTTTGCAAGACAAAACATTGCCAAAGTGGAGTGATAGAAACTCATTGAGAAAATGAAAGGTAAGAGTGTGGATACTAATTTTGAAAAACAATCAATCTTGGGGAAACCGCCTTTGCAACCAATCAAAAATCAACCAGTGATAAGACAACCAACTGCGTATAAATCTGAACAATCTCAAGTTGCAAAACATCGATCTGCCTCCCAAGTTGATGTGTCTAATAATTTGACAAAACCAGTCACTGCACATTATTTGCCTAAGGAAAGAGAATCTGCATTTGCAAAATCTCATCATGTGATTGTGTCTAGCGAATCTAGGAATAGTTTAAAGAACATGCCAAGATTTAGTTCAAATGAAATGGTTCATAATCACTACCTAGAGGAAGCTAAGAAAAAGACACAAGAAAGAGGTAGGAATTCAAGACCTAGTGTGATGCCTCATGCTAAATCACAAAGCACAACTAATGATTGCAAACCAAAACCTAGGATCGATAACCAAAAGTCTAGAAATTAGCCTGCATTTAAGACTAGTTGCGTAATGACAAAGACTGTACCCATAGCAGAACACTTTAGGAATTCTAGAAATTTTTTTGACTCTAAACATTTTGTTTGCTCGACATGTTAGAAATGTGTCTTTAATGCAAATCATGATTCATGAGTAACAAAATTCTTGAATGAGGTCAACTCACGTGCTAAGGTTCCATCTCATAAGACAACAAACAAAAACAAACCCGTAGAGCAAATAAATGTTGCAAAGAAACCAAAAAGACAAATCCCAAAAGGACATAGGTTTTCAATCAAAAAGACTTCCGTTGTGCATGAGAAAACAATGACTCCTAGATCTTATCTTAGGTGAAAACCGACAGGTAGAATTTTCAAGACAGTTGATCTTAGGTGGGTTCCAACCTCATTTTCTATTAGTATCAATGGCTCTCTTCATGGGTATTTTAAGGGTAAGCGGGGTCTTCATTAAGGCGATCCTCTTTCTCCTTATTTGTTTACTCTTATTATGAAAATATTGACGCTTATAATTAAAAATGAGTTAGAGACTTGAAAGATTTTACGTATCATCGGTATTGTTCTAAATTGGAGTTGGTTAACCTCTGTTTTGCGGATGATCTATTTTATTTGCTTATGGTGATGCAAGTTCGGCTAGAGTTATTATGGAGGCTTTGGATGAATTCAAGAATGCTTCGGGCCTAACTCTAAGTCTTCCTAAGAGTACGGCTTATTTTTGTACTGTTCTTAATCACGTGAAGCTGTCTATTCTCCAAATTCTTCCTTTTGAAGAGGGCCGTCTTCTGGTTAAATACCTTGGCGTGACTTTGGTTTCCTCTAGGCTAATTTATAAGGATTGTAAGGAGCCGATTGAGAAGGTTCAAAACCGTGTTAATGATTGGAAAAATAAATCTCTCTCGGTTGCGGGCAGGTTAAAACTTGTTCAATCGGTTATTGGTTCCTTGAATGTTTTTTGGGCATCGGTGTTTGTTCTTCCTAATCGTATTTTGCTTGACATTGAACAAATCATGAGGGGTTTTCTTTGGTGTCAAGGAAGTATGCGTCATGGCAAAGCAAAAGTAGCATGGGATGTGGTTTGTCTTCCTAAAGATGAAGGGGGGCTAGGTATCTAAGGTTAGACTCGTTTAATACAGCTCTTATGACATCGCATATTCGGAAGTTGCTTTCTAGCAAGGAATTATTATGGGTGAAATGGATTCATGCCTACAAACATAATGGTAGGAGCTTTTGGGATGTTTCGTTACAGGGCAATATGACGTGGGGTTGGAGAAAGCTCCTTTAACTTCGTCCACTTATAAGGGATTTTGAGTATAGGATCATGATGAGCTCTTGTACTTACATCTACACATCAAATTAACGTTTGAAACTCAAAATGGTGAATCTAAATGAATAGAAATGCATCTAATGCAAGTCGTTGCATCTCAAATGTGTAGTTTTAGTCACTTCTCATCACTTCTTATTTTAATTTACTTCTCACTGGATCCTTACTCTCTATATATATAATACAATTACTTCTCTAAATGTTACCCCGGGTTCTATTGATATTCTGGAGTGGCGTAACGAGTTAGGGGTGGTTAAAAAGTTTTCTGTCCACACGGTGTGGAGTACAATCCGTCCTCGTAGTTTGAAGGTTAATTGGTATAATGTTGTTTGGTTTTCATCGTGTATTCCTCGCCATGCTTGCAACCTTTAGCTGATTATTCGAAGAAGTTTGAAGACTCAAGATAATTTGAGAGCATGGGATCACGCTGGTTCGGTTAACATGATGTGTTCGTTATGTGAGTCTTAACTAGATTCACACGAGCATCTTTTATTTGATTGTGTGTTTTCTCAACAGGTTTGGAGTTACTTAAAAGACTTTGCTGGCTTGCCTAATTCAGGTCATTCCATTGACGACATTTTAGATGATATTATTCTGTTTGCCAAAATAAAGACTCTGAAGAGCATCATAGCTAAGCTAGTGGTTGCTGCGACCGTATATTTCATATGGCAAGAGCAGAATTCTCGCCTTTTCAAGAACGTTAGAAGAACGGTGACTCAAGTGATTGATTGTATTATGAATTTGGTGAGGCTTAAGCTGCTTTCGTGTCGTTTAAAGAAGACAAAGGGAGCTTTGGAGCTTATTCGTGTTTGGAATTGTCCGATGCTATATTTACAATTTAATATTGGTTCATGTTTTTAGTTTGTGCAATGTTAGGTGGTTTTTCCCCATCGGGGTTATTGTGAACGTAATGAGTAAGTAAGAATCGTGTGGCATATCATACGGTTAGTAGAAGTTAGAGCTTTGGCTTGAGGTTAATGTGGTACTTCCGCCACATTCCATTGTACTTATTGGAGTTGAGTGATTAATCTATTTTACCGGGGTAGTTTCCCCTTTACCCAAAAAAAAGTGTACACTTTACCCGTAGGTTTCCATATCTGTTTCTTATTTTTACACTTAGCAGGTTTAGATTTAGACAACCCATTCACATCATGAACATAATCAAGAACAAATTTATCATGATTTGAATCAAACAAGCATTCATTACAGATAGCACAAACAGATTTAGAATTCACATTTAACACAGATTGCATGACATAAGCATTACATTCAGTTTTGTTAACACGATTCTTTTTATTCTTCCTAGACTTAACACTCCTAGATTGGTCTTCGACTTTATTGGTCTTGTTGCTACTTGATGATTGCGAGATCCTATTGTTCTTTGTATTGCCTGTAGGCTTTGATCTGCTAGCACCAGTAGAACCAATTACTCCTGTATAATGCAACAAAGGTTGGTTAGAGTCTTCTGGTTTATGGGAATCAACCTATTTCGGAGTGTTGCTTGAGGATGTGACATGGTCAGCAAATCTAACTTTCTTGTCCTTATCCTTTGGTGTGACAACCACTAATTTCTCACTAGTTCTTATTAGACAAGGGCATGTATCTCTAATATAGACTAACACTTCTTGAATTCTTTGAACACACTTACAGGCCGAGTCTAAGTTACTATCTAGAGAGCTTAATGCTCTAGCATTTTTGACTATTTCCCGAAGAATGTCCGCATGTTCCCTAGAGTGCTTAATATATTCTAGATGTGCATCCTTGTTTTTCAAGACTTTCAGAGCTGATGGTTCTAAATTAAGCTTGAACATTCCTAGAGAAATAGTAGTGGCATAAGGTTTTGAAACAACAGTGTCAATCACATTCTTTCCTTTAAGTTTCCTTAATTTATTTTTTTAATGCTCCATTAGCAAAAACCATTTCTTGAATTTGAGTTTTCAAATATGCATTTTCCATCGACTTAGAATTTAGATTAGCAATTAAAGAATCACATTGTTCTTTTGCATGAACACGTGACGGTTTAATTAAATCAAAAAGTTCTTTGTAAGTCTTTTTCAAATGCTCTCTTTCTTTGTGTAACTTCTTATTTTCAGACAGTAATTTTGGCACACTATGCTCTAATTCAATGTTTATTGTTTCAATCTCATCTATGTCCTTTTTCACTTTAGTGTGATTCGTATTTTCTCTCAGCGAATGAATTGTTTCCTTTAGTTTGCTGATGACAGTGTCCTTTGCTTGTAACTGAGCTTTTAAAACATTTTGTTCAAAATATTCTTGAATGTCAGGATTATTTTGATTATCACTTGATTTGACTTTTTGAAAAATTTCTTTATTTAGTTGCTTGGCAACTTCAAGAGAAATGCAATGTTGTTCGAGGTTTAAAAACCGTTTTGAAAGTTCAATATTTTAACGACCTGAATTTAAGATACATATCTTATCCCAAGTAAATTTTTATTTATTAGAATTCATTTTTATTATTTTGTTCGACTTGATGGAAATCGTCAATTTTAATTATACGTAGCTGTAACATTACAGATTTTAAGGTCACTATAAATTTCAACTTATATTAGATTTTCTAAGTTTCTAAAATTTTACCTTTCATTATTTTGACGATTTTGTCCATTTTAAATAATTGCAAATTTATTATTTGAATTTTATCCGTTATCAATCAAGAAATCCACGAACGTCATATTCCGGCATCGAGTGCCATTTTAAATTTATTTTGTTTATAAATTCTATTTTTATTTTTATTATTTTCGTTCGGCCGATCCGAATCTAAAAATCATGTTTTTATCAAAATTAGCGAGTCGGGATAGTTTTGGGCCGGGGATAAAATAAGGTATAAATGTTTAGCAAAATTTGGCCAAACCCTCTCTCCTTTTTGTCCTAAAAATCGGCAGCCCAATCCAACATCCAAATCATATTTTTTTATGTATGAACCAAACCCACCTTAAATGCCCATATTGTCTAAATAATTAGTAATTGGACAAATAACCCATCCCCTCTTTTCTTTTATAAACTCGTCGACCCACACACACATACACTTTTACAATGATAAAAAAAATATACTCCCCCCTTTTTGTTCATCACTGACGACGCCAAGACCACCAAAAACCACCAATTCATCACCAAAAATCTTCCAAATCACTCCCATTGCATCTTAAATCAATCCAAAACTAAACCCCATTAAACCTTAACAACAATAAACCTCCATGCATAAAGTTCTATCAAGATTTTGATTTTTGAAGATTTGTGATTTTTAAGGTGTTGATCTAATTAAGAGTAATTGAAGTATTAAGGGTTTAATAACAAGGTTGTGTGAACGATTTGGTAGGGTAAAATCAAGATTTTTGGTCCTCCTTTGTTTCATCTTGTGTTCGGCCAACATATCAAAACCACAAGGGTTTGTGGTTTTGATCATTTACTTGTTTCCCTATCTTTTTGTAAGTATTTTTTTTGATTTTGATTTGGTTCATTGAATATATATACATGCATGCTAAACTTGATATTTGGGAATCCGTGATTAAATTGTGAAGAGAATGAGTTTTGATCTTAGGATGTTTGAGAATGATTCCATAGGTTTAGTATGAGTTATAGGTTAGTTTAAGCATATTGGAATTGGTTGCGGTGAAAAATATTGAGGTTTTGAGAGGGTTTTGGAACCCTCATCTAGATCAAAAAGTTTGGGCTAGAATTAGCAATATGAGCGATGTTGCAAACTGAGATTTAACGGTCTAGGATGTTAGAAATTGTTATAACGAGTGTGTGGTAAAAATTTGAGCTTCCAACTCTTAATAACAAAAAAGTTATGGCCGTTTGTTGTTTAGAAATCATGCGGCTAAAATTTCAGCAAGTGTCCATTTTATGCAGAATTTTAGTCCATTTTGCGAGTAGCGTAACTTGGTCATATCAACAGCTAATTTAGATTTGCAGGACCCTATGACTAAGTCCTTCGAGTCTACTTTCCAGAAAACTAGGTTGTGTGTATTGTAAGTGAGTAAAAGTCGTGCAAATAAGGATTTTAAGTGAAGGTGTCAAAACTGCGTATTCTGTCCAAAATTACAGTTGTAAAGATGTGTTGTGCAGGCGGGTAAACACTTAATATTTTTCAACGAAATTTAAACGGAGATTGTCCATGATATATGAGAGCTACTATAATTTTTCTAGATTTTTATAATTTTTTTAGAGGGTCTGCTATTGTCCAACTTTTGCAAAGTCAGGCAGCTACTGTTTTGGAACAAGTGACATTAATGTGTATTCCATAGGAAGATCACTTAAGCTATGGTTCATGGGTGAACTACGGTAGTTAAATAACATATGAGGGTAACTTAACATAGAAGGAGATCGACTAGTTCGACCATTTAGCATTACTTTAAGTGAGCCGATCATCTAGCTAAAACATTACAATTTTCATAAGAAGTGTAAACTAATAGAAATAATAAGTGGAGTTGTCATGGATTCCTAAGCGTCACTTTTTATGCATGTTCTATATATATGTACATGTTATATTTCGATGAGTTGCATATTTTATATAGCTCGTGTATCAATCGCATATTATATTTATTTATAGGTCGCGGTTGACTGTCGGCGTTCGTTTCTATCTTGTTTGGATTTCTTGATCACTCATTCTATTCTCGGTGAGTTCATAGCCTCGCATTAAAATCTTTTTATGTTTTAAAAACCCGCGAGGGAGATACATGCTTGTTTTAGAAAATCGAACATAGGTGATTTAATTATGTGAACGTTGCTATGGGTGGTGTGTTGTGGCCCTTCCTTCATGAATCGTCAATCATCGATAACCGATGAATGCTAATGCAATAATAATAGATCTATTTTGGCCTAACGACCTGTCCGGAGTGTGTTTCCCGCGAGGGCATACGGAGACATATTGTATTTAGTATTGGGAGTGTGTAACACTATCACTCCGGGTTGGGCACATGGTTGAGGTTTGGTTCGTGGCTCTAGCATCGTTGTGATTATTCTATGAACTAAATGTTTTGTTATGCTTATGTTCAAAATGATTGTTTATAAACTCTATGGATTCACTCAACATTTTATTGATGTTTTAGCATGTTTATCTCAGGTATATGCTTGCTAGCTTGGATGGGACGGAGCGTGGATATCGAAGGACATGAACTTGGTGAACTTTGTACATAAGATAAAATGTTTTTAAAGAAACTTAGTCATGTTGTGGCTTATTTAGAAACGAGTTTTCATAAAGTTTATTAGGACCTTGTAACTCTGATCTTTTAATAAAAATTTAATGTAATCTTTATTAGTAAACGTTTCTTTTAAAGTCGTTTACTGTGACTCGTGAGCTTTTATTATGAAGTAGCACCCCAATGTTGTATTCCGCTGCGTTGTAAATTTGGGGGTGTTATAGATTGGTATCAGAGCACGAGTCATAGCGAACTGGGTCGTTTCTCAAAACCTGGATTATGACCGTTTTTGAAAAAATTTCGCGAGTCGTTCACTGATGTCCGATATCCGCGCGCGCAATCCTTTTCGATCCTTTATGTGCTTTGTGCTACGCCTTTGATTGTATACTATATACCAAGCGTGTGGTATAAATAGTAAAATTATATATACGATATCCGTTCTACGACGAACCGCTATATATATATGTATATATGTATATATATATGTATATATATATGTATATATAATATGTATATATATATGTAATATATAGATATGTATATATATATATGATATATATAAGTGATAAAGTATATAAGTGTGATTGTATATAATGTTGTATGTATATATATAAATATGATATATATATATATATATATATATATATAACTAAAATATAGATAATGCCTTTCAATCAGCGATACACTCGTACATTTGAGTTATACTACTGACAATATGTAATGGTGTCGCCATTTTGATATGACATGATTAATTTTGTATAGGTGTAATATATATATATATATATATATATATATATATATATATATATATAAATATATATATATATATATATATATACATTACGATATTGTATAGATTCGTGGTTTTGATTTTTCTTGCATTCTATTGTAATTGTAAGTATTTTCCTACCCTTTTTGTGTTGATCAATTTTGTATATATATATACTTGTGTTTAATTTTATGCTTAGAATCCATAGATGATGATGCAGGTGGTAATTTTGAGGTTAGATTGTTGATTGGAGATGTTAGTGGACGGAGATAGGTTAGCTAGGTGTATTTTGAAGCTTGTGAGGTGCGAAAAATAGCGTTTGGCGGAGTTTCTAAGTGTCACTTTTACTACAGAAATTTTGCGTGTCGAGTTTGGGTGCGTTAAAATTTTTAAATCTGATTTTAGGCTTGAGAATATGATAGAGGTCGTCCCTAACTTTGAAACGGTAGGTCGCGCGTCCCGTGACTCTTAAAAACGAACGTTTGGCGGCCATTTGAAATTTTGAAAAACCCATATAAGTTCCAATCAGCTCTTGCTGAATTTTTAGCTTACTGCAGAAACGAAAAGGGTATTTTCGTCATTTTCTGTCGAGATTCGGGCCTCGCCTAAAACTAAAAAGTTGTCCGAAACGTCGTTTTGCATAAAAATTCTTTAGAGTTTAAGTCATGAAAATGTCATCTAGCGGGTCGTTTCAGACGGGTCAGATTTAGAAAATATGTTACAAGAGTCAATATCGGCAAAATTCTTTTAATGGTCAATTAGTGTTTTAACAAATGATTAGGCGTAAAATACATTAACTAAAACAGAAATTTCAACTAATGAACTAGTTTCATACTTTTATTCGCGTCTAAATATCTTAATCTTGATAATAGGTCAAAATGGGTATAACGAGTATAATGAGTTAGAGTTTGGGTGCGTTTGGATGAGTCAATTGTGGTGAATCCGGAATAGGAATTAGGGCAGAAAACTAAGGATTGGTTCGGCTAAACTGAGGTGTTATAAATTGAGTTTTGACCTAGGAATGAGTTAGACACCGTCCGTAGCTCCGTTTCGATATAAGAATCGGATTCTAACTCCCAAAAACGAATAAGTTATGCCTACTAGAAGTTTGGAAAATGGATTCTAACTCCGTTTCGATATAAGCATTTTTGTGCAGAATTTTAGGTCGACTTGTACGCTTAGTAACTTGGTCATTCTAAAAGCTTTTCTGGATTTTCTTGATCCTAAAACTAAACTCTACGAGTCTACTTTCTAACGAAAGCGGCCTCGCGCATTTTCAATTAATAAGAGTTAGTCAAATTGAATTTACAAGATGGGTTGTCAAAACAGTGAATCTGTCCTAGAATTTCGATTGCAAGAATATGGTGAGCTGACTGATCAAAACTTAATATTTTTCAATGAAATTTCAACTGCAGCAAGTTCACAATGTGTATGAATTTTGTGAATTTTTCCAAAATTTACTGTAGGGTCTAAGTGGGCATGCTCATGCCAAACTTTGGCAAGGTTCCAGCAGACCCCGTTTGGAACATGTTGCATTGATGAATTTTTGTAAAATGGTTAGACACATTAAGAATATTTAAGAAAAATGCTGGAACTTGTCAATACATATAGAAGTCTAGAAATGGAAGATGGGCGACCGTTGTGGATATTTGGTAGTTATTTAGGTGTCACCAAGTAACTAGTAAAACCGATGAAATTTTGAAAAATGTAAGTTGTAAGATTATAAGTGGTGTCTTGTTCATGGATTCTCCGACATAAGATTTCTTACATGCCGGCATATGTATTATTATATATTGTTGCAATTTATGCATTTCTTTGCAATTATAGTCCCTAATACGCGACACCATTATAGGTCATGATCGAGCACGTTGGATAGACGCCTCACTGCTTTAGAGAGGAGACCCTCGCTACTATTGGGACCTCAGTAGTCTTGTCGTTTGTTCACTTATGATCTTGTCCGTGGTATAGGACTATTTTTGTATAGATCACTAAACTGTTAGTACCAGTTAGTAAGGATATGTTGTCGGGTGTATTTTTGTCCTTTACATAAACACCGCAACATTTTTCTTTTCTTGTTTTTGGAAACCATGTTTGGTGGAATGTACTTGTAACGCGGAACAATGGAGATTACCTTTTGGATATTGGATGTATGATTGGGGAGCGTATGTACTACCCCTGGCTTCATTATTAACATTATGATCATTATTACTTCAGCACTTGTGATGATGCTCGTTGTTCATTTCATGATAGATATGTAGAGGTTGTTGTTACCTCGAGACACTTGTCGTATCTTAAGAGTATATTGACTCCTAGTGTGGAAAATTTCAGTTAGCGAATATATCGCCTGTTTACTTCATTCGATTGCATTGATTCTTGACTTACTACTTCTTGTACTTGCTATGATCCTTGATCCCAAACCACCTTAATGTCATTTTATGAACAATTGATTCCAAAAATATACAATAATTTACGAAATGGTTTATCAAACTAAATACCAAATTGCGTCGATTTTCACAAGAAGACAAAGAAAAATGTGTTTCCCAAAAATGAATGAACAATAGTTGACGTGTTTCTCGAAATGAAGGTAAAAATAATTTCCCATTTATATGTCAAATGATTTATTTATTTTCAAGGATAGGTCAAAAACTTTCATCATCATATATGGTGTGTAATAATCGAAAAGTTTTCTTTTTGACGAGGATGGATGTATCGTCGCTTGGGTCCCCTCAATTAATGCCATACTTAGCTGAACTATGCATAAAAAACAGGAATAGCCACGCAAGTCGGATTAATCGTCGCCTTTAAACTAGTGGTTTTGGATAAATGTTTGGGTGAAAACATTCCCAAATGGTGGATCCTTATGCAAGTAATCCTATTCGATTCGGTTTTGTAAGAACAAGTCTGGATTTTCTTGCGTTCCTTAAAATCCCTTCTTTCGGATGGTGTTGACTTAGAAAGTCACCTTGACCGAATAATTCCGGAAAATATTTCTGCGTGTCATGTGTAACGTGTGAAATCCCATCTAAATCATAGTGTTGTTGATGAAATACCAAGAGACATGATACCGACACTGAGAAGGAATCTTAACGAGATCAGAAGACTGCCAAAGTGGATGAAAGCCGAGTTCGAGTAACTCCGAGACCAATGAAAAAGACTTCTCTTACATCAAATGTATCTTACATTATTTTTCTTTCATTTTTCCGATATGTCGAACGACGTCCGTAAAGGAAAGTTTCTTCTACGTCAAATTGTGAATCATCTTTGTTGAATAACCATATTCGTGAAGAATACTTCTACCCCCGAACGTATGTGTTCGGTCATCTGACATTGGAGATGAATCCTACACAAGCTCGAGTTGTGAATTCGAGGTATTTAATTTGTTCCTGTTCTGCCTTGTGAACTCGGATACCAACGTAGAGTGGTGACTCGGATACCAACGTAAGGTCACACAAGGATGGCTCAAAAGGAGAGCCTTCGGTGCGAGAGCCAAGCACAATGGTCGGATCCTACTGAATCATAGTGATGTCGTCCATCATCATTTTTCGTAGGGAATAAAACGGTACGCGATGGACAGTTGAAGTTTGCTGACTTCGTGTCGGTAGATAAAAGACAATCCCGTTTACCGTCTCCATTTATTCAGTGGAAGAATCCTTGTGCTTGACTCGATCCTCTTTGATCATCGATGGTTAACGGTGGATAGCCATAGTTGAAAATTATATGCAAAATTCTTTCTTGCTATGTGTTTGTATGTTATGTGATTTCTAGTTGAGTGTTCGTACATATGTGCGAGCTCGAGGCGTCAGTATTATATGACGTCAGATCGGCTGGGTACGCCTACACATATTATGGATCTCGCAAAATAAGTCGAGACGATTTAAGGGAATACGGAGCGGTCGCGTTTGGTGTGCGAGCTCGAAGTGGTCCCCATGGGTGGCAGCCAAGCCGGTGATGATCGTGCTTGGGGCACCGTGAAGAATGCACAGAGTTTGATAATATGAGCAAACTTGACCATTTAATTGGGTATGTATCCATGGCTATAAATCCCGTGAGTACCCTGTAATGTTAACAATCTCTTTTTGGGTATGTATTCATGGCTATAAAGCCCGTGAGCACCCTGTAATGTTAACAAAATCTATTTGGATATGCATCCATGGCTTTCAGGCCGTGAACATCCTGTAACTTTAAAAACTTTTTTTGGGCTGGTCTTAGCCGGAATTATTTGTTGTTAATCATGGCTCGACTATTTAGCAAGCATGAGTAAACGTGATTGAACTGATTGATTGGCATGGGTTGGCTATTTAGCAAGCATGTCATTATGTGATTATATGCGCTTAATGATAAGTACCTTGTTTTGAATAATGTTGTAACGCTTTCAATGGAGTCATGGACATTCCAAGCAGTTTTTATAATGACGCGATCTCTTTTATCGAGACCCGTTGGACAATATGTGTTTTGATTTGATCGGTGTGATCACCGTTGATTTTTGAATTGATCATCGCTTTGAAAATTTTCCAAATGCGCCCACTCTTTTCGACTTGTAAATTGTTATATGGATTTTTCCGAACTTGTATCGACCGCCGCCAGCTCGATAAGCTAATTGTAATGCACCATGAACCACTTCCGAGAATTGATGGCTTGTTAAATTCTCCGTTTTCAATGGCTTCTTCTTCGAATCATGTATTTACCCTTCCTTATAAGGATTTCCGCGACATTCAATCCGTTCGCTTATGTTCATTGCACATATTTGATGCTTTGACTTTTGTTCATTCAATTTTCGATTGGAAACCTCGACGAGGACTTTTCTATATCCTCACCTCTTCACTATTAAATCAAAGACGATTAAGACGATTTGAGCGCCGAGACGTCGCTCCCTAAAGGGGTATATACTTTAACAACCCGAATTTAAGATAAATATCTTATCCCAAGTAAATTTTTATTTATTAGAATTCATTTTTATTCTTTTGTTCGACTTGATGAAAATCGTCAATTTTAATTATTCGTAGCTGTAACATTACAGATTTTAAGGTCGCTATTAATTTCGACTTATATTAGATTTTCTAAGTTTCTAAAATTTTACCTTTCATTATTTTGATGATTTTGTCCATTTTAAATAATTACAAATGTATTATTTGAATTTTATCCGTTATCAATCAAGAAATCCACGAACGTCATATTCTAGCCTCGAGTGCCATTTTAAATTTATTTTGTTTATAAATTCTATTTTTATTTTTATTATTTTTGTTCGGCCGATCCGAGTCAAAAAATCGTGTTTTTATCAAAATTAGCGAGTCGGGTTAGTTTTGGGTTGGGGATCAAATAAGGTAAAAATATTTAACAAAATTTAGCCAAACCCACTCTCCTTTTTGTCCCAAAAATCGGCAGCCCAATCCAACATCCATATCATATATTTTTTTATGTCTGAACCAAACCCACCTTAAAAGCCCATATTGTCTAAATGTTTAGTAATTGGACAAATAACACATCCCCTATTTTCTTTTATAAACTCGTCAACCCACACACACATACACTTTACAATGATTATAAAAAATATACCCCCCCTTTTTGTTCATCACTAACGACGCCAAGACCACCAAAAACCACCAATTGATCACCAAAAATCTTCCAAATCACTCCCATTCCATCTTAAATCAATCCTAAACTAAACGCCATTAAACCTTAACAACAATAAACCTCCATGCATAAAGTTCTATCAAGATTTTGATTTTTGAAGATTTGTGATTTTTAAGGTGTTGATCTAATTAAGAGTAATTGAAGTATCAAGGGTTTAATAACAAGGTTGTGTGAACGATTTGGTAGGGTAAAATCAAGATTTTGGGTCCTATTTTGTCTCATCTTGTGTTCGGCCAACATATCAAAACCACAAGGGTTTGTTGTTTTGATCATTTACTTGTTTCCCTATCTTTTTGTAAGTATTTTTCTTGATTTTGATTTGGTTCATTGAATATATATACATGCATGCTAAACTTGATATTTGGGAATCCATGATTAAATTATGAAGAGGATGACTTTTGATCTTAGGATGTTTGAGAATGATTCCATAGGTTTAGTATGAGTTATAGGTTAGTTTAAGCATATTGGAAGTGGTTGCGGTGAAAAATATTGAGGTTTTGAGAAGGTTTTGGAACCCTCATCTAGATCAGAAAGTTTGGGCTAGAATTAGCAATATGAGCGATGTTGCAAACTTAGAGTTAATGGTTTAGGATGTTAGAAATTGTTATAACGAGTGTGTGGTAAAATTTTGAGCTTCCAACTCTTAATAACGAAAAAGTTATGGCCGTTTGTTGTTTGGAAATCATGCGGCTAAAATTTCAGCAAGTGTCCATTTTATGCAGAATTTTAGTCCATTTTACGAGTAGAGTAAAAGTCGTGCAAATAGGGATTTTAAGTGAAGGTGTCAAAACTACGTATTATGTCCAAAATTTCAGTTGTAAAGATGTGTTGTGTAGGCGGGTCAAAACTTAATATTTTTCTACTAAATTTAAACTGGAGATTGTCCATGATATATGAGAGCTACTGTAATTTTTATAGATTTTTATAATTTTTTTAGAGGGTCTGCTACTGTCCAACTTTTGCAAAGTCCAGCAGCTACTGTTTTGGAACAAGTGACATTAATGTGTATTCCATAAGAAGATCACTTAAGCTATGGGTCATGGGTGAACTACGGTAGTTAAATAACATATGAGGGTTGTAACACCCCCAAATTAGGTCGCAGCAGAATAAGGGTCCGGGGCGTGTTACTTCATAGATCAATAACACAAGATATATATAGAACGACCAAAAAGTCATTTAAAACCGATACATTAGATTTAACAAAGTATTTGTTACATAAGCCCGAAGCTTCACTTGATCACTTGTTCAAAATACAAAGATTTCTAGCCTATAACAGATATACAAAATGTAACACGACAAAATCTCTAATGCATGATATCCAAATCAAAACCACTAATGTATCCCTTGCACCTCGTGCTTATTGACCTCCTGAAAAACATTGCTTTAAAACGTCAACAATAATGTTGGTGAATTCATAAGTTTGATAAATCGTATATTGTAGGACCACAAGATTTCCCAAGTGTATGATAATGCAACAGATGCAGACATCATATAAATGTAATTACGTTGCCCTAAGCTCATGACACTGAAGTTTGACATAAATGAATACCCTATAAATGACCTACATTGCCCGTGATGATGTTCTAACCCGTAACATCCTATGTTCGACATGGTATACGTTCGTTTGCCCAGTGATAGCTAATCACCCGAACGGGGATGTCAATCCCGAATAGATCGATTCATAACATCTCAGCTCACAATCTAGTACAGACAGTTCATGATAACGGGCTCAACAGGTTATCGCCACTTAGGCTAGCGACGTAATCATAATGTAAACTTATCCACTTAGTGTCCCAATTATAAAACAATGCATGTTTCACCCCAAAAACTTATAAAACAAATCATGTAAAACGAGGGCTATGAACTCACCTTGATATGCGTATGTCAAAAGATAATCACAGATAATGCTTCACGTAAATCGTCAGAATGCAACCTATTTAAATTAAGGTCGTATACGTATTTCTAAGCATTATAATTAACATCTACCATAAACAATTCTACATAGCTCTATCACCATCTAATTATTTTTGTAAAATTGTGTTTAATAAGTTAAAACGTTTGATAATTACCATGTTTAGTAAAACTACGTAACAGTTCCGCGTTCACAATGTCGTTTGAGTGTTTCTTGCGCTCGTACGTTTATTCCGTACTAAAGAACTAGTTATCAAAATATTTGGACATTTTCATATTTTAGTCCTTTGATGAACCAGGTGAATTGTTACTTTCATACCAAAGGTATAAACCATATTTATTTTATAGTTTTAGTTAGCCGTAAAATCCGTAAATTCGTATTTCTTTGTTATACTTATGTTTTTATTAAGCGATTCTTTTCGAGCACGGTTCTCGTAATTGAAAGTCCCTAGTTATTATGAGGTTTATAAAAATAACAGTTCCTGTCATGAATGGGAACTTTATATAAAAGTATTTTTATAAAAGTATTATTATCGTAAACTTGTGAAATTCGTAACTCTTTCGTTATTGATTGAAAAATTTCGATTCTTATCATTTTGGAATCCTAAAAATATGTAAAATATGTTAAAAATACTAAACCTTATGTTTTTGAACTATTTTATAACTTGCTTTTATAAAGTTTATTTTATAAATCCGGTATTAACGTAAAACGTATATTTTCCATATCTTTTTCGTTAGAGTAAACTACACCGTTGGTCCTTGTGGTTTGCGTTGACCAACGTCCTTAGTTCATTGACCAAAAAAGTTGCACCATCCGTCCTTAAGTGGTAAACGTTTTCCGTCGTTAGTCCCTTAAGGACGGATGGTGCAACTTTTTCCGCCGCAAACGTTTTCCGCCGTTAGTCCCTTAAGGGACTAACGACGGAAAACGTTTACCACTTAAGGACGGATGGTGCAACTTTTTTGGTTAAGGGACTAGGGACGTTGGTCAACGCAAACCACAAGGACCAACGGTGTAGTTTACTCTTTTTCGTTATAAGGTGGTTTTTCGAGTTCTTTACATATTTGGAATCGTCATGAGGTGTATTATCTTTGTAAATCATAAAATGGATGTCATTATAGACGAACCAAAACAACCCCTTTTATAGCTTTTATATATACTTACATACTTTTGTTTTATGTACCTTTTTCAACAAATCAAATACCACAAATCTTCTATAACCATATATATCTTATGTCTTACATATATTAGAGTCCATAAGTCCATCATTTGTCCAATTGTCTAAGCTATCAAGATTAACAAGTCATTAATATCACATGAAAACCTAAACTTTCCTTAAGTAACTTTTAACTACAAGTTTATACTTGAACTTTTTTTACTTAAACCAAGAGTGTACAACACTTATAAATCCATTTTAACATGATATTATCCACTACATAACATATGTAAAAGTGTTCAAAATCATAATCACAAGTAGAAATTTATTTCACATGTTTAAAAGCATCCTAATGGTGATTTTGCTATGTAAACATCATATATACATATAATCATGAAAATGAAAAGTTAAGGGCTCTTAGATAACCTTAATGAGATGTAATATGATGACCAAACAAATCCAAACCCTTGTTTGGATTACAAACCAAAGCTTGCACTCCTTAAAACCCTAGTTTTCCAAAGAAAACTCAATCTTGAAAATACTTGCTTACACATTGCAAACCTTTAACCAACCCTTGTAGACAACTTAAGACATCTTAGATATGATGTAGGTATGTGTGTAATCGTTGTAGAAAAATTTTGTATGGATAGTTTATGGGGGTGAGTTTGAGTCGTGGGCTTCAAGGGGTAAAAAGGGAGAGTATTTTGCTCTTTCACACTAAGGAAATGGATATGTATGTGTTATCTCTTGTTACTTGTATTATAAAGCCTTATGAATAGTCAAGGAGACACCATGAGGGTTTTATGGATGGTCTTAGTCAAGAAAAAGCTAGTCATGGTCAATGAAACAAGTGTTTTAATTAGTTGGTATGGTACATACAAGTTGCAAAGATTTTTGGTGATATTTATTGTATCTATTGCTACAAATCCAGCCATAGAAGCTCATATATTATATATTTATGTAATTTTTATGTATTGGGTATAAAAGTGGGTATTTGTTGAAGCGTAGAAAAGTTTTGGTGGTTCCGGGAATGCCTAAACGTATTTTATCGCGAAAAGTAATCAATTTATGCAACCAATAAAAAAATACAATGAAAAAAGTTAATAATTATCATCAAAATAATTACTTAACACTTGCTTGATATAAACATTTAATTGTTTGATACCCGTTTACATTGAACGATAATTTTTAGCTTACGCGATTTAACTTAACGGTTACGATTAAAACCAAACGCGTACAATACTAAAGATACATTGTGGATTTATTGACGACGTCAATGAACCTAAAATACGGGGTGTTATAGTCTCCTCCTGTTAGGTGAGCCTTATCCTCAAGGCTTAAGACGCGGCACTTGACGAAGGTGCGGTATAACACCTCGTATTTTAGGTCATTGTATGACATTATGTAATTCATAATTTATTTTTAGGGTTTTACGCATTTACTCTTAAACCGTAAACGTTAAGTTAAATCGCGTAAACTGAAAATGATCATACAATGTAAACGGGCCTTAAACGATTAAATGTTTGCATCAAGCAAGTGTTATATGATTATTATGAGGATAATTAATAACTTTGTTCATCTTATTTTTATCGGCTACGTAAAATGCTTACGTTTCGTAATAAAATGCGTTTAGGCATACCCGGAAGTTCTAAAACCTAACTACGCCTAAACGAATACCCACGATTATACCCAATACCCAAAATAATTAAAATAACATCACATATATACATATATGCCGAAAATTTAAGGATAGAACCAAGAGTTTGCAACTTGTGTATAATATCTAGATATTTAAGCAAGTAACTCTTACACCTTTACCAACTTGGCATGTTAACCTTAAGCTAAGGTTAGAAAGTAACCATGGTTAAGTTAGGGAGATATTTTTACTATAAATAAGCATGCATGCATGAGTAAAGTTTACATACTCTTACACTTAACAAAAAAATTCATTTTCTTTCTCTCTTTTACACCCCATAGCTCACGGCTCAAATAAGCTATACAAACAAATCCACACTTTGATTTTCTAAGATTATACAACCCTTTACACATCAATCTTAAGGTATTCTAAGGTGTTTGCAAGCATTGGTTCATCATTTGCAAGTAATAAGAAGAAAAAGGAAAGATTAGGGTTTTGGAAACCTAATCTAGGGTTATAAGCTTGAAAGCTTGGTTTTGAATCTAAACACGGGTTTAGAACTTATATCTCATCTCTTACATCATTACTAAGGTTTTCCTAATTCCTTTATACTTTTATTTCTTATGATTTTATGTGTTACATGTTAAATATAGCCATAATCACCACTAATGACTTTTAAATATGTAAAATGAGTTATTATTTATTTTATCATTTATACACTTATTCTCATGTCCTAATGTATAAATATCATGGAAAAATATATCTAAAAGATTAACTTAATGTTTAAGTATAAACATGTTTAAGGACTAATTAGGGTTTTAAAGTTATCTAATGTAAATACTAATGAAAACAATGAAAGTAAAAGGGTTGAACTTGTTACAATGAATTTACAAGGACTAGGGATGATATTGGATATTATTATAAGTACCACATATGTAAAATATGGTTACAAGAGTTTTATAGTAAACTACTAAATTAATTAATACATAAAAACAAGGTTTTTTTTAAAGATATACATAAGAATAACTTAGGGCTGTCTAAAATCACGAATTTCTTACAGAAAGTCTGACTTAATATAATTATAATACGCCCTCAATGACGAAATCCATAATGATAAAAGACTCGAAAAACCGATCTATAACGAAAAAGATACGTTAAAAACGAGTTTACGACTATAAATACTTTTATAAAACTATTTTTATAAAAGTTACTATTCATTACAGCAACTTTTATTTTTAAAACATCTAAAATATGATATAACTTTTAATTACGAGATCGTACTCGAAAGAATCGTTAAAAAACGGAACTATAACGAATAAACTACGACATTTTCGAAAAATAAAAGTTTATAAAAGTAATTTTAAAAACGATGAACAGTAAAGTACTATTCATCACGGACCCAACTTTAAAGATATAATAACGGTCTTTTAATACAAAAACGTACTCGAAGGAATCACTATATCAGGGATGAAACGAATAAGTTATTACATTACAAGTTACGCTAATTAAAACCCTAAAACTACAAACGAGCCTGTTGTGCAACATACTTTTACTATTCATCGCAGAAACTTAAAAACTTAAATAAGTAAATATTTTGATCCGCTGTCTTACTACGAAGACGTGGACGTAAGAAACGCGAGCAACGGGCTTAAAACGACCAAATTAGGTCATTTTTACGAAAAGTATATTTATAAACGTTTTCACTTTATAAATATTATTTTACTAAAACGATTAGTCGGTGATTATGCTATATAGAATATTGAGTGGTTATCAAAGTGCTATAATACTAGGGAGTTTCATAATGAGGCCTCTTCGGATGGCGTATCGACGAGTTGTTGGATTTACGATTTAAAGTGTCCTAACTCCTCGTACGTCATGTCATGACCTCTTTAATTATGATAGCCCGAACGATAGCACGACGTAACTACTATAAGATTATATTGAATGTTATAAATTGAAGTACTCGGTACTTATACGACCTTAATTTAAATAGGTTGCATCTATCGTCTTGCGTGACGTTTTATCTGTGATTATTTGGACTATCTGTACTCAAGGTGAGTTCATAGCCCCACTTTTACAGTTTTATTGATTTACTATTACTTGGGGTGGAAACATGCTTTGTTTTATAAATTGGACGCAAGTGTTTAAAGTATATTGATTATGTGTTTGCCTAAGTAGCGATAACCCTCCTGAGCCCATTATCATGAACTGTCAATTGCATAGATGTAGTTGTTAATTGCATTATGTGAGCGCGAATGATATAAATAGATCTATTGGGATTAACCTCCCCCTGTTTTGGGTGAATATCATCACTGGGAACGAACGTTGACCTGTCGGACTTTGGCTTTGCGGTATACGAACAACTGTACGTGCAAATAACTGCCTAAGAATAGCAAATATAGGTTGATGCTTCGGATGTCAGAGCTTAGTGCAACAGTAAACTTTTTGGTGATTGTTGCATCTGTTTAAAATCACACGAAAATCTTGCGTCTTGCAAATTTAAATACATAAACCTATGAATTCACCAACATTTTTGTTGACGTTTTAAGCAATGTTTTCAGGATCATTAGGCACAGATCAAGATGCATGGATTATGTTTTGGTATTGCACAGTTAAAGACTTGTTCATCATGTTGGGAAATCTATGTTATCTTTGTGTAATAATAAACAAGAACAATAAAGCTATAAGCTTATGTAACATTCCCTTTTATTTAACTCCACTGTATCAATCTAAACGACTTTTGGGTCGTTCTTAATAATATATATTGTGCTGTTGATCCTTGAAGTAACATGCCCCCAATCCTTATTCCCGCTGCGACCCATTTTGGGGGTGTTACAAGATTTATATCAAAGCAAGGCTAATAGAACCAGGTCAAAATGTTTTGCTGGCTATAACCGATCAAACATTGCATACAGCAAAGGGTTTATACGGGCATTCATATACACATTGTTGCATTAGTCGGTTAGGCTATATAACATGCAAAATTGATATACGTGTTTATAATAATATAACGTATATAAGGATAAAGTCTTATATAAGCTAATTTTGATTCAGAACTATCTGTCAATTCGAGCACTCTACGATTACATACACATCAGTATCTGAGGACGATTTCAGACATGGGGTCCACAGGAGTCAGGGACCTATTCTTGAGGTTCCACCTACGCCGACTACATACCTGGCCCTGAGGACCACCATCACCAGACTACGTCCTGGCCCTGAGGAGCCAGAGCCAGGCACCACCGTCACCTATTTACATACCTGTTTGTTCCGGAGCCGTTTACCCGAGTTCTGTACCAGTGGACGATGAGGTATTACCGGCTGAGTAGCAGCCAATTGCCTGCTGCTGAATCACCTACTCATCATCACCAGGGTATATACCAAGACCGACCCTGAGGAAGACCTAGAGAGATGTGAGAGAGGATCCTGAGAGGAATCCAGCCGACGATCCTGGCAGACAGAGGAAAGGATATGAGGAGTTATCTGATGATATGATGATGGCAGTTGGAGGAGCACTTTAGCTCCTGCCGGACCCTGCACTGGTGCTTAATCAGCTTACCAGGACCCATACCTTGCATATCCCCGTTATGGCTGAGGATGTCCATCCGACCCCAGGCCGCCGGCTCATTCCCTCCGAGGAAGTTTGCTGAGAGAGTGGTCTTAGCTTACCTACTCCACACCAACACCTCTCTCACCATACTCCATCACCACTTTCCTCGATACCCCTCCGCCATAACCTATACCATCACCCATTTCCCTACATATGTTGAGGGTTCTCTGGGATCCCGACTGTTGGGATGAAGACAGAGAGATGCACTAACCATCTCCGATCATGAGACGAGATGCCTGGAGATTGTTCACCGCGTCGTAGAAGGCCGTGTCGTACTACACCTGGTCCTAGGAATTAGAGGTCGTGGAGAGGTTCGCGCTGGACTAGCTAGGCAGGTTGGACCTACCACAGCAGGGCCAGACCTTTATGGATTTGGCTGTACGTTATAGGCCAGACTCCAGACGCCGATGTCTAGAGATTATGCATGGTATTAGGGATACTTGGGATGACCTTGTAGGAGCCGATCCAGGAGTTTGCACCGACCACCCTATAGGGGGTCCAATTAGAGATTATTGAGTTAGCTACTACTGTTGACGAGAGGATGAGATCAGATATTCTCAGCTGATGATGACCACGGTATGACCGAGCTCTACTTAGAGCCCGAGTCAACCATGTGGAGCGGGGATAGGCCATTCCATAGGCCGGCACTGCCATTACTGATGAGAGCGAGGCCCGGTTATCACGTGCCCTTGGGGCCACAGTCGATTGGATGCTTTTGCGATCAGGTACATTCGAGGGCATATACTTCGGACTACGGTCAAGCTCAGCAATTCCCCGCTATTGTGTCCGAGATCGTTGAGTTTTGCTGGCAGCAGACCGTAAGGAACAGACGTGATCAGAAGCTGCGGAAAAAGCAACTATCAGAGACAAGACAGTTAGTGGAGCACGAAAGAATAGTGAAGAGCCTCAAGACTCCAGATGATTCGAGCTTCATACAAAAATAGAAAAAGAAGGGACCTGCTAGGATCCTGCAAGCCAGCGCTACCAGAGAGGCCCAGTACAGTTCCTTAACTGATTATGATGTAGCTAACTGTACAGGCTGTTAAGTATTTAGGTTATTTCCCATGCTAGCAGACAGTTATAAATACGAACATTTGTTTTTGTCTAGTATTTGTTTAGAACTTTGTTCATGTATTCGGCTACTTTTAACAGCTACTAAATAATTACGAGTATATCTCTCTATATGGATATTAGTTATTTTTGTCTTGTAACCTAAGTGTTGTGAATCGTTTGTAGTTAACCAACCATGTATTATGTTCCCAATTATATATGGAAAGGATGGATTATGTTTTATATGAAATAGAATTTATTGTGAATGAATGTCGATTTGTTAATTTAAATAACTTATTGTTAATTTCCACAAGGTTTGTGAACTCGTTTTATTTGTTAATATACATCGGGTTATGATTAAGATTTTTTTTGAAATCTAACGGATATTATGTTTTCTTGTGATTTAAGAAAATGACACCAAAGAGGAAGCCCACAGGTTTAAATCCAGTACAACTTTCCCCCCCCCACAAGTCACAAGACCCCTACTACCACCACTTCGGTCACCAGTGCCCACTGCAGCCATAGATCGACGAGGGTGTCACTGCTAGTGTTGCAGCACGGGCTAACGGCCCGAAATGGCGAGGATAGCCATACTACGGAACAGTGCCGAAAGGAACGAACGCGACTGTGCGGAGTGCACCATCAAACTTATGAAATGTCAACCCGTATTCTTCAAGTACAAGTAGAGTAGTCAGCTTTACCCAGTGGTTTGAGAGATGAACGGTTTCGCATAAGTAACTGCAACCGGAGAATCAAGTGAAGTTTGCCACTTGTACTCTTATGGGAACTGCTCTAACATGGTGGAACTCACATGCTAGGACAGTGACTAATGATGTTGCGTATGCGATGACGTGGTCTGACTTGAAAAAGAAGATGACAACTAAATATTGTCCGAGGAATGAAATCAAGAAGATTGAGGCAGAATTGTGGAACCTAAAAGTACAAGGCACCGATGTGGTAGCCTACAACCAACGTTTCCAGGAACTGGCATTGCTGAGTGACAGGATGTTCCCTGAAGAGACTGACAAAATTGAAAGATATGTCGGTGGGATGCCTGACCTGATTTACTCAAGTGTTGTGGCATCGAAGCCAAAGACCATGCAGGAGGCTATTGAGATGGCGACTGAATTGATGGATAGGAGGATTAACACTTTGGCTGAGAGACAGACAGAAAACAAGAGGAAGTTTGAAGACGCTCCTCGAAATAACCAAAACCAACAACCAAACAAAAGGCAGAACACAGGCAGGGCCTATGCTGCCGGGAACGGTGACAAGAAACCGTATGAAGGGACTAAACCTCGATGTCCCAAGTGTAACTTCAACCATTACGGTCCTTGTACACCAAAATGCACTAACTGCAAGAAGCTTGGCCACCTGGCCAAGGACTGTAGGAGCCGGCCTGCAACTGCAAATAACAACAACAACAACCGCAATAACAATAACAACAACAACCCGAGAGCTACGGCAAATACAATGCCATCAATTTGCGTTTGAGTGGGGCTCCAGGCACTTCAGAACAACTGCCCCCAGTGGAAGAAACAAGAATCGGGAAATGTAGCGAGTAGCCAGGGCTTAAGCATTGGAGTTGCAGCAAAACCCAACAACAACGTGTGACGTACGTTTCTCCTAAACAGCCGTTTGTGCTTCCATTTTATATTATACTGGTGCAGAAGAAGTTTCGTGTCTACTCAAATTTGTACTTTGATTATATAGCCCCCACTACATAGTATCTGGTTTTATAACATTGAATTAGCTGATGGTAAAAATTTTGGGTAAATACGTATTACTGTTGCACTTTAAATTTTTATGACCATCCTGTTCTACGTCGACCTAATGCCTGTAGAAATGGGTACTTATGACGTCATAATTGGCATGGACTGGTTGACGAAATACCAGGCCGTTTATTGACTGTGCTAAGAAGATTGTTCGTATTCCTTTTGGAGCGAAATCTAATTTTTTCATTGAGACGGAAAGTAAAATAAACGCGGGACTCGATTAAACATCATCTCGTGCACCAAGGCCCAGAAGTATCTGCTACAAGGATGTCACATCTTTTTGGCACATATTACCGTCAAGGAGACTGGAGACCAGTCGAAGAAGAAGCAACTTCAAGATGTACCGATCGTCAAAAATTTCCCCGAAGTATTTCCCGAGGACTTGCCAGGCCTTCCACCTACCAGACAAGTGGAATTTCATATCGTCTATACCAGTGGTGCTGCCCGTACACGGGCACCTTACTATTTGGCCCCATCAAAAATGAAAGAATGCGGATCACTACAAGAGCGTTTCCGACAAGGCCTTATAAGACCTAGTTCGTCGCAAATAGGGAGCTCCATTCTATTCGTCAAGAAGAAAGATGGATCGTTACGATGTGCTAGATTATCGAGAACTACACAAACCTAACGTGAAGAACCGTTATCCCGCTACCAAGAATGATAAACTTATTTGTCCAACTTTCAAGATTCGAGGTCTACTCGAAGATCGACCTAAGGTCAGGTTATCACCATTTAGGGTTCGAGAAGAAGACATCTCGAAACTGCCTTCAAACTCGATAGACATTAAGAAATCCAAGTTAATGCCTGTTTTACCCAACGCACCTGCTGTGTTTATGGACCTCATGAACCGAGTGTGCAAACCTTATCTGGACAAATTCGTAATTGTCTTTATTGACGATATTTTGATCTATTCTAAGAATAAGCAAGAGCACGAAGAGCATCTGAAGATAATATTGGAGTTGTTGAAGAAAGAGGAGTTGTATGCAAAATTTTCCAAGTGTGAATTTGAGTTCCCAAAGTAAAGTTCCTCGGTCACGTGATTGATAATAAAGGCATTCATGTGGATCCAGCCAAGATCAAATCCGTTAAAGATTGGGCATCATCCAAAGACGCCAAAGGAATTCTCAGTTTTTTAGGTCCTTCGCAGGGTATTATCGAGCGATACCATTTGAAGGGTTTTCAAAGATCGCCAAACCAATGACCAAGCTCACTCAAAAGAAGGTCAAGTTTGAGTGGGGTGACAAACAAGAAGCAGCGTTCCAGTTATTGAAGCAGAAGTTGTGTAGTGCACCAATTCTGGCTTTACCCGAAGGAAGTGAAGATTTTATCGTATACTGCGATGCTTCGAAGAAGGGTTTGGGCGCTGTGTTGATGCAAAGGGAAAAGGTTATTTCTTATGCATCACGCCAGTTAAAGATCCATGAGAAAAACTATACTACTCATGATCTGGAACTTGGAGCAATTTAAAAGAATAGGGTGTTCGCTTTGAAAATTTGGAGGCACTATCTGTATGGTACTAAGTGTATAGTGTTTACTGATCATAAGAGTTTACAGCATATTCTTAATCAGAAGGAATTGAACATGAGACAACGCCGATGGTTAGAGTTGCTTAGTGATTACATTGCCGAAATTCGTATCACCCAGGGAAGCAAATGTCGTTGCTGATGCTTTGAGCAGGAAAAACGGAACCACCGTTAAAGTTCGAGCTTTAGTCCCATACTATTGGCTTTGGTCTATCCTAGCAAATCTTGAATGCTCCAATACTGAAGCACGGAAACCAGAGAACATCAAGAATGAGTGTTGGAGGTATACTGATTTGAAAATGCTAAATATCCAGAGGGCAGATTAGAACAGAAAGTTAAACCTCTACGGATGGAACCCTAATGCCTCAATGGCTAGAGTTGGTTACCTTGTTATGGCATTTTGCGGACGGGATCATGCCACGAGTCCCACAAATCGAAGTATTCAATCCATCCAGGTTCCGAGAAAATGTACCAAGACGTAAAGAAGCTATATTGGTGGCCCAATATGAAAGCTGATATCGCCACCTATGTTAGCAAGTGCTTGACCTGTGCTAAGGTCAAGGTTGAACATCAAGACAATCGGTTTGTTGTAACAACCCGAAAATACCTCAATGGAAATTAGGACAATATCACGATGGTATTTTTGTCACAAAACTTTCCTAAGTCATCACAAGGGTATGACACCATTTGGGTGAATCGATGACCGTCTTACCAAAGTCAGCACTTATACCCATGAAAGAAACTGATCCCCTCTGGAGAAACTAGCAAGAATGTATCTAAAGGAAAGTATGTAACAAGGCATGAATACCGTCTCGATTATTAGTGAATCGAGACCCTAGGTTGCGCATCAAATTTTCTGGAGGTCACTTCAGAAAGTTTTGGGTACAAGTTTAGATATGAGTACGGCATATCATCCGCAAACTGACGTACAAAGCGAGAGAACCATTCAAACTCTCGAAGATATGCTTCGTGCTTGTGTAATCACTTGGAAATGGTGAGTGTTAAACATTTGCCATTAGTCGAGTTTTCATACAATACATTATCTGCAAGCATTAAGTCTGCACCCTTGAGGCACTTTACGGTAGAAAATGTCCTCGCCTGTTGTTGGCTGAGGTTGAGAATTCAACTCACCGTCCAGATATAGGCACATTAACGACTGTAGAATCATTCAAGTTAAGCAAAGGATGCAAGCCGCTCGTGATAGCAAAAAGCTACGCTGATTTGAAGCGGAACCAATGGATTCAAGTTGAAGAAAGTGATGCTAAAGGTTTCGCCTTGGAAAGGGGGTTACATTATGGCAAACGAATGGAAATAGAATCCCAGTTTGTTGATCCCTTCAGGTATATAAAAAGGTTGGAGATTTGCATACAAGCCGTGCTTCCTGATGAGCTGAGGCAGAGAGTTCATAATACGTTTCACGTGTCCAACTTAAAGAAGTGTCATGTCGACGAACCCTTAGCCGTTCCGTTGGACGGACTTCATTTTGATGACAAGCTTCATTTTGTCGAGGAACCATAGAGATCACAGAATCTGAGGTTTAAACATTTGGAATCGAAGCCGTACCCATTAGTCAGTTTCGATGGAACTCTAAGAGAGGTCCTGAGTTTACATGGAACTGAACCATCAATTCAGGAAGAAATATCACACCTCTTCACCAAGAATGCACCTGTCGTCAAGTGCCGTGTGATAAGCCTTGAGGACAAGGATCATTTAACGGGGGAGACTTATAAACACCTCGGTATTAAGTCATTAAATACAATATGCGTATATTCACAATTTATTTTTAGGGTTTTACGCGTTTACTCTTAAACCGTAAACGTTAAGTTAAATCGCGTAAACTGAAAATGATCATTCAATGTAAACGGGCATTAAACAATTAAATGTTTACATCAAGCAAGTGTTATATGATTATTATGAGGATAATTAATAACTTTGTTCATCTTATTTTTATTGGCTACGTAAAATGCTTACGTTTCGTAATAAAACGCGTTTCGGCATTCCCGGAAGTTCCAAAACCTAACTACGCCTAAACGAATACCCACGATTATACCCAATACCCAAAATAATAATTATAACATCATATATAAGTATATTATGCCGAAATTTATAAGATAGGACCAAGACTTTTCAAGTATACATAATATCTAGATATTTAATAAAAGTACTCTTACACCTTTATCAACTTGATTTATTAACCATGAGCTAGGGTTAGAAAGTAACCATGGTTAAGTTAAGAAGATATTTTTACTATAAATACCCATGCATGCATAAGTAATCTTTACTTAAAATCCTTACATGCAAAATTCATTTTCTTTCTCTCTTTTACACCCCAAAACCCACGGCTCAATATAGCCATTTAAACAAATCCATATTTGAATTTTCTAAATATACAACATATACACAACAGACTTAAGGTATTCTAAGTGTTTTCAAGCATAGGTCATCATTTGCAAGTATTAAGAAGAAAAAGTAAAGATTAGGGTTTTGGAAACCTAATCTAGGGTTATAAGCTTGAAAGCTTGGATTTAAGACTAAACACGGGTTTAGCATTCATTTTACATCCTATACATCATCACTAAGGTCTTTCTAAATCCTTCATACTTTTTTGTTTTGTTTATTTTTAGTGTGTATTGTTATTTACGCTAAATCACCACTAATGACTTTTAAATTGTAAAATGGGTTTTATTTGAGTTATCAATTTATACACTTATTTCATGTCTTTATTAGTTACATTATAGGAATACATGGAAAATAGAATCCTATAAAGATTTAACTTATTGGGGGGAGGGGTGGGTGGGGGTTGGGGGGGTTAAGTAAAACATGTTTAAGGACTAATTAGGGTTTTAAGTAATCTAAAAAAAATACTAATGAAAACAATGAAAGTAAAGGGTTGGAACTTGTTACAAATGAATTTTACAAGGACTTAGGGATGAATATTGATATATAAATGTACCACATATGTAAAATATGGTTACAAGAGTTTATATGATAAAACTACTAAATTAAATTAAATACAGAAAAACAAGTTTTTATAAAGATATACATATGAATACTTAGGGGCTGACTAAAATCCGAATTCATACAGAAAAGTTTGATTTAAGTAAAATTATAACACGCCTCATGACGATTCCATAATGATAAAAACACGAAAAAACCGTCTATACAAAAAGATACGTAAAAACGAGTTTACGACTATAAATAATTTTATACAAACTATTTTTATATAAGTTACTATTCATGTACAGCAACTTTATTTTAAAACATCTAAATAGTGATATAACTTTAATTACGAGATCGAACACGAAAAGAACCGTTAAAAACGGAACTATAACGAATAAACTACGACATTTTTCGATAATTAAAGTTTTATAAAAGTAATTTTATAACTATGAAACAGTAAAAGTACCAATTCCAATCACGACCCAACTTTATAAAAAATAATACCTCGTTAATAACAAAACGTACTCAGGGAATCACAAAACGGGATTAAAACGTATAAGTTTATACGATTACAAGTTTACGCAAATTAAAACCCTAAAACGACAAACAGAGCTGTTTGTGAACATAATTTTACAATTCATTCGCAGAATCTTAAAGAAATTCTAAAAATGGAAATATTTTGATCGCTCAGTAACTTACTACGAAGACGTGGACGTAAGAAACGCGAGCAACGGGCTTAAAACGACCAAATTAGGTCATTTTTACGAAAAGTATATTTATAAACGTTTTCACTTTATAAATATTATTTTACTAAAACGATTAGTCGGTGATTATGCTATATAGAATATTGAGTGGTTATCAAAGTGCTATAATACTAGGGAGTTTCATAATGAGGCCTCTTCGGATGGCGTATCGACTAGTTGTTGGATTTACGATTTAAAGTGTCCTAACTCCTCGTACGTCATGTCATGACCTCTTTAATTATGATAGCCCGAACGATAGTACGATGTAACAACTATAAGATTATATTGAATGTTATAAATTGAAGTACTCGGTACTTATACGACCTTAATTTAAATAGGTTGCATCAAACGTCTGCTGGACGTTTGTCAATCAGTGATTATTTGGAACATCTGTACTCAAGGTGAGTTCCTAGCCTCCACATTTTTCAGTTTATTGATTACTATTACTTTGGGGTGGAAACATTGCTTTGTTTAATAAGATGAGCAAGTGTTTAAAGTATATTGATTATGTGTTTGCCTAAGTAGCGATAACCCTCCTGAGCCCATTATCATGAACTGTCAATTGCATAGATGTAGTTGTTAATTGCATTATGTGAGCGCGAATGATATAAATAGATCTATAGGATAACCTCCCCGTTTTGGTGATTAACGCTATCACCTGGGAACGAACGATGACCATGTCGGACTGGATGTTGCGGGTTACAACATCTGTACGGCAAATAACTCTAAAATAGCAAATATAGGTTGAGCCTTCGGTGTCATGAGCTAGTGCAATATAACTGGTTTTTGGGATTGTTGGCATCTGTTTAACATCACGGAAAATCTGCGGACCTGCATAATTTTTAAATACATAAACCTATGAATTCACCAACAATTATGTTGACGTTTAAGCAATGTTTTTTCAGGAGTCATTAGGCACGAGATGCCGAAGGATGCATTGGATTTATGTTTTGGAGTTCACTGATAAAGACTGTGTGCATCATGTTTTTGGGAAATCTATGTTATCTTTGTAATAATAAACAGAACAAGTAAAGCATAAGCTTTTGTAACATGTCTTTAAATTAAATCCAATGTATCAATCTAAACGACTTTGGGTCTTACCATATATACTATCTGTGCAGTGATCTTGAAGTAACATGCCCCGATCCTTATTCCGCTGCGACCCATTTTGGGGTGTTACAAGGAGACTGAGTATTTGCCATAAATATTAAAGAAGCATGTGTTCTTCTAAGTCATTCTGCTCTGACTTTGTTAACCTCATCCTGATTTCGTTTCAAGTAATCATACAACTGGTTTTAGTCCACTTCATGAAGTTTCTCTACTTATTAAACAAGAGTGACATAACGTTTCCATTCTGGTTGGAGATTGTTGAGAAACTTGAGATTGCATGTAATGTTCTTTGGAGTCCTGTCTAGATCATTCAATAACTTCGTGAAACGATGATAGTATGATTCAATTGATTCCCCTTATAGAAGTAAACCTTTCCAACTAATGGAGCAACTTTGCTTCCTTCTCATGAACCCCAACATTTGTACCTTTCATCATTTGTTGAACACGTAACCAAATCTCCTTAACACTATTGCAGTTGTCCACTGCAACATAGGAATTCTTCAGAAGACCTATGAAATAGTTTGAATAACTTGATCATCAGCCTCAAGTTGCTTTGCTTTTTCTGTAGTGAGTTCATCGTCAATATGTAAGTGAGAAGATGGTAGTACCTGAGGTTCTTCAATCATTTGGTATTGGTACGGACCCTCAAGAATGGATTTCACTAGAAATTTCATGTTGTATTGGCCTCTCGCATAAATAAAGAAGAACGACTTGACCCATAGAATGTAGTTGTCTTTTGTTGACAAAGAGGCGTTTTCTAACATCATATAGATATGTTGTTGGTGTCACATTGCAAATGGTGATTTGATTAAGGATCTTTTCGATGATGAAGAAGTGTTGTGTGGTTTTGTAATGATGTTGTTGAAGTGATTAAGTGATTATGTGTTTTAAATGAAGCGAATTAGGTTTTTAGAATCCTAACTCACTTGTTTTTTAGTAAACTCGCATGATTTTGAGTCTAAACGCGCATAAATCAGTAACTCGCAAGATTTAAACTTGCAAGATACAAACTCGCATGATTTTGAGTCCAAACTCGCATAACTCGGAAACTCTGATGTTTTAAACTCGCAGGAACTAAACTCGCATAACTAATCTTACATAATTTTAAGTCCAAACTCGCATAATTAGGGTTTTGAAACTCACATGTTGCAAACTCTCATGAACTAAACTCGCATGATTCCTGCACCCAAACTCACAAGATTGTCGCAAACTTGTTTACACGGAAATCTTATAAAATTACTCCTTTAAACATTTTTAATCCGTTTCTTTTGCAAATCTAAGTTATATAACATTGTATCTTTTATAAAAATCCAATCTTCATGGTTTTTAAACAGAAAAAGATGATTTTTGAGATTGTCTAGCCTATGAACTCGCATAAAACGTGACCAATTTTTTTTATAAAAGCACACACGATAATCCTCTAGATCATCCCCGGTTAGCTCTTGATACCACTTGTAAAGATGTTTCTTACATGTTTCACACACTAATAAGCAAAGAGAATACGATGAGGAAGAAAGATGGAAGACTAGAATAAGCTAGATGGAAATAAGATACTTCTTGATACGAATGATAAGCAAAACAAACACCTTATCTCTCTCTACCTTACAAAAACCAAATACTAACCAACCAGTTCAAGACAACCACAAGAAAATAGGAAGAGCTTCTTTATAAGGGAATGAGCCTATTACACTTTCCATCTTCTAGTAATGTGGATAAATCCCAAAACATATACGATATTAGATTATAAATCCCGTAACTATGTTTATAGGCTATTACAAGGTTCGTAAACATAAAATGACCATGACTTCATAAAAATATAGGCTAACAACGCAAAACAAAAATAAAATTCATGTAAGTTACAAAACGACACCCGAATTTCAATCAATACCATAAAGCCATCAACATCACGATCTAAACAAATAATGTTTGCAATTCTAATTTCCTTTAAACTTTGATATTTAAAGGATCAGTTCAATTGCTAAACATTATTTAACAACAGTGTCAAAAAATTATAATGTATACAAAAGACGTCTTTGCCTAGCCACACTTTATGCACGACAATGATCATGTAACAACAAATTACGGTAAAAGATTTTAACCATCAAAAGGTATAAACGATCTTTCGTATAACAATAAGTCGTTGCGTAAAGAATCTTTAAACTATATCAGGTACAATTAGAGTTAAGATCAACATAGACCCATTATTTGTCATATATCCAATGAATCAATCTCAACCATCTATTTTTTCATCAAAAATAAAAAAACTCACTTTCCACATCTTTTTTAAAAATAAAATATCTTACAAACGGTAAATCGTCACACGACAAAAAATACACCATCGCGACGAGTATTTTTTTATCTTTCAGTAGACGGGTGACACGATATACTTTCGAGGAACTTTTTTTTGATTTTTTTTTTCAGTCACGAATTGCGAAAATCATATATGATTCGTATAACGAATCATATATGATTCGTATAACGGATCATATATGATTTCATAAAATCATATATGATTTGTGATTCCGCCGAACTTTTTTTCAATTTTGTTTCAGTCACGAATTGCGAAAATCATATATGATTCGTATGACGAATCATATATGATTTAATAAAATCATATATGATTCGTATAACGAATCATATATGATTTCATAAAATCATATATGATTTCATAAATCATATATATTTCTAAAATCTTATAGAAACATCATAAAATCATAAAAAAAATTCGTCGAAAGTTATAGTGTCGCACTCCTATAGAAAGATAATTTAATTCTCGTCGCGATGGTATTTTGTTTTGCGTACGATTAACATAGTTGAGATAATTAATTTAAAAAAAAAAGTGAAAAATGGGTTTTTTTATTTTTGATGAAAAAATGAGTGGCTAGGATTGGTTCATTGGGTCTATGACAAAAATTGGGTCTATATTGAACTTTTGGCATTTGTCATATATCTAATAAATCAATCTCCACATTTATTTTTCATAAAAATAAAAAAACCCAATTTTCACCTTTTTTAAAAAATAAAAATCTCTTACAAACGGAAAATCGTCACAACGATAAAAAATACACCATCGCGACAAATATTTTTTTATCTTTCATTTATAGTAGACGGGTGACACGATATACATTTCGAGGTAACCTTTTTTTTCGATTTTTTTTCAGTCACGATTGCGAAAATCAAAAGATTTCGTATAACGAATCATAGATGATCGAATGAACGAATCATATATGAGTTTAAAAATCATATATGATTTCATAAAATCATAATATATGAGTTGTGATTCTAACGAATTTTTTTTCAATTTTGTTTCAGTCACGAATTGCGAAAATCATATATGATTCGTATAACGAATCATATATGATTTCATAAAATCATATATGATTTGTGATTCCGACGAACTTTTTTTCAATTTTGTTTGTCACGAATTGCGAAAATCATATATGATTCGTATGACGAATCATATATGATTCGTATAACGAATCATATATGATTTCATAAAATCTATATGATTTCATAAAATCATATATGATTTCATAAATCATATATGATTTCATAAAATCGTATATGACGTCATAAAATCATAAAAAAGATCGTCGAAAGTACATAGTGCGCCCCTCTATAAAAGATAATTTAATTCTCGTCGCGATGATAGTTTTTGTTTTGCATAACAATAACAGATGTGTGAGATATTTAATTTTTTAAAAAGGTGAAAGTGCTTTTTTACTTTTGATATAAAAATGAGTGCTAGGATTGTTCATTAGTATATACAAGATATTGGGTCCTATAATGAACTTTTGGTGGTACCATTACACTCTTCAAAATCGGCCTGTAGATGTTTTAAGGCTGCGAAACTGAAAATTTACCTATAAAACATTTTCCGGCACAACAAAAGTTGTTCATAAAACATAAGATATAATTAAACAATTAAACCGATAAACAATGACTTCCGTAAAAATATTGACAACCACATGTTCATTATAATAGAACGCTAGATATACGTTTAAATAGATAAATTTAATGAAGAAATCAAACAAAAAACCAATTAGTTGCATAAAAATGCGATCAACCATCTATTTGTATTCATAAAACACATTGTAGACAATTGATTTTTACGCTACAAAGTCACAGCAACAAAGAAAATGAAAATGTTTAAGGCCTTAATTTGTAAATGTTTTTTGGATAACCGTGTTATCATGTCCTACCCAACAATATCCAAACCGGCCATAAATGACAAAACTAAAGCATGTCTGACGGTAATTTTAAAGATCACAAACTATTCGTAAACATTCTCAACACATAGAAAAACAACATCATATGGCAGAGGCAAAACATTAAAAGACATAAGACTTCGATATACGTCACCGTCGCACCACCGCAACCCATCGGGGCACCGTACTTGATGCAAAACCCTAGATGCATTTTACGGCTCCGATTTTTCCCCGAACATAATTATGACTGAACGACTATTCAAATCATCACAGCTAAAAAAATGTAGCAGAAACTATATCTACAAAATACTGCGTCGTTTGATATAATTCTAGTCTTAAACGGTCAAATTGTAACACCCCACCCAACGTACATTGGGTTGCGCAGCGGAAATTAGCAATTGAGTGTTACTAAATAGCACCATTTACCAAGATAATAGAAAACGACCCAAATAAGACGTTTTACCAAACATGTGTTCCATAATTATTCAGAGTTAAAAGCGTTTAGGTCCCCACAGAATCGCAACCACCGTCTATTACAATCATTGAAAGACAATTGTTTCAAATAAAAGATATAGTTTTAACACAATTTAAGACATTGTTTTTGAAAGACCGGAACACACAAGTAGTCTTTCCATAAAATCCATCACACGCATGACACCTCTACACCATCGTTGCCATCATCCTTAGTTACCTGGGATAAAACATGTTTAAAAGGTCAACAACAAAGATGAGTGAAATTCATAGAGTTTAAAGTAATTGATAAGCAATAATCTTTGAACACGTAATTAGTTCTCGGGAAAAATAAAGCAACAAATGCAATGTATAGCAACTTCTTTTCTTTCACGCAATAAGCTCATGACACCGAACAATAACAAGACATATGGCATTTCATATGTTAAAGGTGCCTCAAAACAAGGTATTATTGTCATATACCTACTAATTTCTAAGTACAAAATGTCCGTTTAACAGGGTAGTCATAAGGATTCAAACCCCGGACAGGGTTGTCAAACCCAATAGATCTATTTAATGCATTAACGTTCACCTCACAAGGCATTAACGTTCAGAAATAGAGATCGCAATACTACTTATGTGCGGAAACAATCTCATAAAACGGTCCACAAACAAAAAATCCTATGTATTCAATTTATAAAACAAACCATGTATCCCTCGCGGTTAAAAACAACTAAAAGAATTTAATGCGAGGCTATAAACTCACCTTAAGCAAAATATCCAAATAAATCAACTCAGCAAACGCAAGAAACCTCACGTCTAACCGCGACCTATATTATACATATATATCGGTACGTGACTAAAAGTATAATATATCATATATTTCATATCTGCATATACATATACTTATCACTATTACGTATATACAATCATATACTACAATCTCTAAGTGCGACCAAAAACATTTCTCATTGACGCACTCAACCATATTACCACGTTTTCAAAAAAGTTTCCATTTTTAGAAAGTTTGCCGAAAGTAAGGATAATATAATCCGAACTTTATATTTCATTATTAATTAACTAATATTATGAACCCTTTGCTTATTATAAATTATGTTAAAAATTTTACCCAACTTTGACTTTTAAAGTCAAAGTTCGTAGTTGACTTTTTACCCCAAAAATTACCCAATCTTGACTTGGCCGTAAAACATTCGTTTTTAGGAGTTACAAGGCCCACCTTATATCAAAACGAACATTAGAACATCCTTTATCATATTCAAAAGCTATGGTCAAGTCAAACTTTCTGGTCAACAAAAGTTAACCCAAAGTTATATCAAAACTCATTTTTAGCAAAATCCAACCATTCTATCATGTTTAACTAGCCTAAACACATGTACTAAGACCATTAAACATATGTTCATACTTGAAATACTTTCAAATTCATTTTTCACTTGAACCATCTAGCTAAAATCATATACATGTAATAACATTCAATTAAACTAAGCAAACAAGTAATTAGGAGACTCGCAAAGCTAGAACAAAACTTAACTATGGTTTTGCTTCCCCCTTGGTCAAACCGTATGGAAGAAACCACAAAGACCAAACCAAACCTTTTCAAATCAAACCAAGCCTTCACAACAACAATCTAACAACAAGAAACACACCCTTATACTTGTAATCACTAGAACTTGACCAAAAACCCAACTTTCAAAATACTTAGGGCATGTAAGATTTCCTTAGTGGGAAATGTAGCTCTTTATACAAGGATTAATGTGGTATAAATGGATTGTAACGCATGTAAGTAACAAGTTTTTGACAATAAAATTTGTGTGTGTGTTGGTTTAAACGGAAACAAGAGGAGAGGAGCAAGAAAGATATAAATTTTGTAAAAGAATTATGTATGTGTGTGTGTCCCTTTATATAGAAAGGAACTTTGACCATTTGACAACTTTAGTCCCTCCTTTCATAAGTCCTTGCAAAGTTAATACAAAATGGTTATGTTTTTATTACTTAGTCGAATAAAACACGGGCCACCACTTGTTTCATAAAATTTTAAACCCGTCCCACTAATCTTACTTTAAAACGTTTAATAATAGTTAAACCTCGTAAAACACAACCTTTAAACACGGTTTTTACAAAAACTCAGGGAAACGACGAAAAATACAAAATTAACATATTTACGCTCTCGGAGCAGTAAAATAAATTTTCTGACTTTCTTAAACACTAAGGACAAATAGAAATCAAATCACGAAATGAAATTTACCAATAAATGGAAATTCTCATCAAACCTTATATAGCATAACGACTATAATTATTTACGTACATCAAGGTTAGTTTTGCACTTTTCCAATTCTTGAGTCAATGATGTGTTTGCTTTCTTTAATTGATTTAAAATCGTTTTGTTTTCCTCCGTATTAAGAGTCAAATTAGCAATTAAATTAGCAAGCGCAGCACGCTCATCAACACATTCAGCCGCATTTTGATCAACCTGATTAGCATATTACATATATTTGAAGATCAAGGAATGACAGTGCTATCATCCTTCTCCAAAACATATGTGTCGTTAATGGATTCAGGTTGCTCAGAATGTCGTCTCACATTGGCAAACACATCATTTTCATCATGGTTTTGTACCTGTTCCAATGGCTGACTTGTAGAACTGGATTCTTTAGGTGAGACCTCCTGAATCTTTGCCATGTAACTGTAGTGTGCTTCCAATTTCTGTTTATCAATCTCTTCATCTGATACAATCCACTGCTTGTTTTATCTCCTGAACTTGTAACCGAGGATTGAACCTCTTGACTTGACTTATTGAATCCTGCAACTGTCTTTCACTCAACTTTTTCACGTCACTAAGCTCTTAGCTCAATAACATGCCTCTTTCTTATTATACATTGCTCAATGGAGTTCATGTCCTGATGATAGTTTCCTTGAATTGTGAGCTGTTATTTAGTTAAACTTTTGAAGATTTCTTTTACTTCTCGATCTGATGAAAAGATCTTAAAAATATCGAGAGGCTTGTGAACAAGTCAGAGTTAATGAACCTTTCAAACTGTACTTTGATCACACTTAGAGCGGATTTGGAATCCATCTCGTGAAGTGTTTCTGCATTGAGAAGTGTTTCTAAGTTATTCATGTGTTGAGATAACTGAAACTTGAAGGTTCTGAGACTATCACCAAAGAGTTGTGCAAAAGCTTGTTGATACAATATACTCTGTTGTTCGAGAAGTTGAGTGGTTGATTTAAGTGCATTTAATTTGTTCAAGGAGTTTTCTTTGAAAATCTTTGCTTGTATCTGCAGTTTTTGTATCTCTGGTTCCTCTAAAACTGAACCCGAAGATGAAGTAACCTTTGTTCCCATTTTATCGTGAATTATGAAGTGTAAAAGATTTGTTGGATCTTAAGTGGATATGATGTGATTGATGTTGTGGTTGTATGCAATTCACGTTCACGGGATTTTACTCGTCTATGATCAAAACCGATAATGAATTAACGGGATTTTACAAGATCACTAGATAACCGTGAATGATTTGATTCGGAATCAGCGGTGAAAAATTCCAAAAAACTTAAAAGTGTCAATAAATCATTGAAAACGATGGTTTTAGGCTTCGAAAAATCCTTAACCAGCTAAAGGATGATTACGGCGTGATCCGTCACGTTTTTCTCTTCGATTTGAGAGGTCACGGGCCTAAAACGGACTTACGGATCAAAAGTTATGGCTGTTTTACTGAAACCCTTTTCTTCACACAAAAAAAAATTTCGTTCGGTCCAAAAAAAATTTGCTCGTTCGGTCCACTCGTTCGGTTCCGCTCGTTCGGTTCCGCTCGTTCGGTCCGCTCGTTCGATTACGCTCGTTCGATTCCGCTCGTTCGATTACGCTCGTTCGGTCCGCTCGTTCGGTCCGCTCGTTCGGTCCGCTCGTTCGGTACGCTCGTTCGATCCTTGAGGTTTTCCGCTCGTTCGATCCAAACGTTTTTCCACTCGTTCGGTCCAAACGTTTTTGGCACTCGTTCGATCCAAACGTTTTTCTTCTCGTTCGGTGCTAACGTTTTCCACTCGTTCGATTGTTCTTCACAAAAACCAAGAGCGTAAAACCTCTTGTTTTTGCGTCAACTGATGCGACCCCAATAGAAACCAACAAGACGTCGTTGCCTTTCTCTTTAAACAAGCCGAATCATAACAAAAACAATTATGCGACTGTAGAAAGCAACCAACCTTTTCGAATCCAATATGCTTACCATAAAAAAACATGAAATCCACCCGAGGCGATTGATACCAATTGTAGGTTCCCGATTAACACTTCACTTCATAACCCGAACCACGAATCAAAGAAACTAGAGAGAGAGAGACGAAATGAGAGAGAGATGAGAGAAAAGAGAAAATATTAGATTTAGAATAATGAAAACTAGATATTTTCTGAAAGAAAATATCTAATACATACAAAAGGGTTTTTACGGGGTATTCATATACAAATTATTGCATTAGTCGGTTAGGCTATATGCATGCATAATTGATATACGCGTTTATGTTATATTACGTATATAAGGATGATAGTCTTATATTAATATACTTATATAAGCAAATTTTTGTTTTCAGACACTATCATGTCAGATTCTGAGCACACTACGGTTACATACACATCAGTATCTGAGGACGATTTATACATGGGGTCACCAGGAGTCGAGGGACCTATTTTTAAGGTTCCACCATCACCAGATTATGTGCCTGGCCCTGAGGAGCCAGAGCAGGCACCACCTTCACCTATTTACATACCTTTTGTTCCGGAGCCTGTTTACCCGGAGTTCTTACCAGGGGACGATGAGGTATTCCCGGCTGAGGAGCAGCCACTGCCTGCTGCTGACTCACCTACTCATCAGTCACCAGGGTATATACCGGAGTCCGACCCTGAGGAGGACCTAGAGGAGGATGACGAGGAGGATCCTGAGGAGGATCCAGCCGACTATCCTGCTGACAGAGGAGATGACGATGATGATGATGATGCAGAGGAGGAGGAGCACTTAGCTCCTGCTGACCCTGCAGCTGTTGCTTATTCAGCTGACCAGGACCCATACCTTGCTTATCGCGTCACGGCTAGGATGTCCATCCGACCCCAGGCGCCAGCACCGTTCCTCTCCGAGGAAGTTGCTGAGAGATTGTTAGCCTTACCTACTCCACCACCATCACCTCTCTCTCCATACTCATCACCACTTCCTCAGATACCCTCTCCGCCATTACCTATACCATCACCACCACCCAATGGCCCTACATATGTTGAGGGATCTCTGGGATCCCGAGCTGCTGGGATTAGACAGAGAGATGCACTACCTGTTCATGAGACTGAGATGCCTGAGATGTGTTTACCGCTTCGTAAGAGGCCGTGTCGTACTACTCCTGGTCCTGGATACGAGGTCGGGGAGAGTTCGGCAGCTGGTACTGCTAGGCAGGTTGGACCTACGCCAGCTAGGGCAGACCTTTATGGATTTGCTGATATGTTAGATGCCGCTCCAGGACGCCAGACGTCTAGAGAGTTAGGCTATGGTATTAGGGATACATGGGATGACCTTGTAGGAGCCATCCAAGAGATTGCACCGACCACCCTAGAGGGGGTCAATCAGAGAGTTATTGAGTTGTCTACTACTGTTGACCAAGAGGATGAGATCATATATTCTCAGCTGGATGATGCACGGTATGACCGAGCTCTACTTAGAGCCCGAGTCAACAGGTTGGACAGTGATAGGCCATTCCATAGATGCACTGCCCTTCTGATGGATGAGGAGGCCAGATTATCTCGTGCCGCTTGGGCACAGTCGATGGATGCTTGCGATCAGGTGCATTCCGAGGGCATATTACTTCGGACTACGGTCATGGCTCAGCAGTCCGAGATCGTTGAGTTGCAGGCAGCAGACCGTAGGAGACAGTCGGTGATTTCAGATCTGCTAAAAGCAGACTATCGGAGACAGAGACAGTTAGTGGAGGCACTAAAGATAGTGAAGAGCCTCAAGACTCAGATGATCGAGCTTCAGAGACAGCAGGGACCTGCTAAGGATCCTGCAGAGCCAGAGCTACCAGAGGAGGCCAGTAGCAGTTCTTAGACTGGGTTATGATTGTAGCTACTGTACAGTCTGTTAAGTATTATGGGTTTATCCCAGCTAGCAGACTGTATAGATCTTTTGTTTTGTCTAGCTACTCTGTATAGATCTTTTGTTTTGTCTAGCTACTCTGTTTAGATCTTTTGTTCATATATCGGCTACTTTGTACAGCCTACTAAGTATTACGAGTATATCTCGGCTAGTATGGCTTTAGGTTATTTTGTCTTGTAACCTAAGTGTTGTGATCGTTTGTATTTAAACCAATCATGTATTATTTTCCCAAGTTATATATGGAAAGGATGGATTATGTTTTATATGAAATCGAATTTATTGTGAATGAATGTCGATTTGTTAATTTCAATACTGTTGTGTATTTCACCATGTGTTGTGATCTCGTTTTATTTATTATGTATACATCGGGTTATGGTTAAGATTTTTGAAATCTAACGGGTATTATGTTTTCTTGTGATTTAAGAAAATGGCACCAAGAGGAAGGCCCACGAGGTTAAACCCAGGTACAACTCCCCCACCAGTCACAGACACTCATACCGCCACTTCGGTCACCAGTGCCCAACTTCAGGCCATGATCGACGAGGGTGTCACTGCTGTATTGGCAGCACGTGCTACGACCCGAAATGGCGATGATAGCCATACCTCGGGAACAGGTGTGAGAAGGAATGAACGCGCTGTTCGGGAGTGCACCTATCAAGACTTCATGAAATGTCAACCCTTATTCTTCAAGGGTACAGAAGGAGTGGTCAGCTTGACCCAGTGGTTTGAGAGGATGGAAACCGTGTTTCGCATAAGTAACTGCACCGTGGAGAATCAAGTGAAGTTTGCCACTTGTACTCTTATGGGAACTGCTCTAACATGGTGGAACTCACATGCTAGGACAGTGACTAATGATGTTGCGTATGCAATGACGTGGACTGACTTGAAGAAGAAGATGACAACTAAATATTGTCCGAGGAATGAAATCAAGAAGATTGAGGCAGAATTGTGGAACCTAAAAGTAAAAGGCACCGATGTGGTAGCTTACAACCAACGTTTCCAGGAACTGGCATTGCTGTGTGACAGGATGTTCCCTGAAGAGACTGACAAAATTGAAAGGTATGTCGGTGGGATGCCCGACCTGATTTACTCAAGTGTTGTGGCATCGAAGCCGAAGACCATGCAGGAGGCTATTGAGATGGCGACTGAATTGATGGATAGGAGAATTAACACTTTTGCTGAGAGACAGGCAGAAAACAAGAGGAAGTTTGAAGACACTCCTCGAAATAACCAAAACCAACAACCAAACAAAAGGCAGAACACAGGCAGGGCTTATGCTGCCGGGAACGGTGACAAGAAATCGTATGAAGGGACTAAACCTCTATGTCCCAAGTGTAACTTCAACCATTACGGTCCTTGTATACCAACATGCACTAACTGCAAGAAGCTTGGCCACCTGGCCAAGGACTGTAGGAGCCGGCCTGCAACTGCAAATAACAACAACAACAACCGCAATAACAATAACAACAACAACCGCAACAACAATAACAACAACAACCGCAACAACAACAACCCGAGAGCCCAAGGGGCAAATACCAATGCCATCGTTTGCTTTGAGTGTGGGGCTCCAGGCCACTTCAAGAAGGACTGCCCCCAGTGGAAGAACAAGAACCAGGGAAATGGCAACGCTGTAGCCAGGGCTTATGCAGTGGGAGTTGCAGGGCAAAACCCAGACAACAACGTTGTGACGGGTACGTTTCTCCTAAACAACCGTTGTGCTTCCATTTTATTTGATACTGGTGCAGATAGAAGTTTCGTGTCTACTCAATTTAGTACTTTGATTAATATAGCCCCCACTACATTAGATCATGGTTATAACGTTGAATTAGCTGATGGTAGAATAATTTGGGTAAATACGGTATTACTGGGTTGCACGTTAAATTTTCTGAACCATCCGTTTCACGTCGACCTAATGCCTGTAGAAATGGGTACTTATGACGTCATAATTGGCATGGACTGGTTGACGAAATACCAAGCCGTTATTGACTGTGCTAAGAAGATCGTTCGTATTCCCTTTGGGAGCGAAATCTTAATTTTTCATGGAGACGGAAGTAGAAATAAACGCGGGACTCGATTAAACATCATCTCGTGCACCAAGGCCCAGAAGTATCTGCTACAAGGATGTCACGTCTTTTTGGCACATATTACCATCAAGGAGACTGGAGACAAGTCGAAGAAGAAGCAACTGCAAGATGTACCGGTCGTCAAAAATTTTCCCGAAGTATTTCTCAAGGACTTGCCAGGTCTTCCACCTACCAGACAAGTGGAATTTCGCATCGATCTAGTACCTGGTGCTGCACCTGTAGCACGGGCACCTTATCGATTGGCCCCATCAGAAATGAAAGAATTGGCGGATCAACTACAAGAGCTTTCCGACAAAGGCTTTATAAGACCTAGTTCGTCACCATGGGGAGCTCCAGTTCTATTCGTCAAGAAGAAAGATGGATCGTTACGGATGTGCATAGATTATCGGGAACTAAACAAACTAACGGTGAAGAACCGTTATCCGCTACCAAGAATTGATGACTTATTTGACCAACTTCAAGGGTCGAGTGTCTACTCGAAGATCGACCTAAGGTCAGGTTATCACCAATTGAGGGTTCGAGAAGAAGACATCTCGAAGACTGCCTTCAGAACTCGATATGGACATTATGAATTCCAAGTTATGCCGTTTGGTTTGACCAACGCACCTGCTGTGTTTATGGACCTCATGAACCGAGTGTGCAAACCTTATCTGGACAAATTCGTAATTGTCTTTATTGACGATATTTTGATCTATTCCAAGAACAAGCAAGAGCACGAAGAGCATCTGAAGATAATATTGGAGTTGTTGAAGAAAGAGGAGTTGTATGCAAAATTTTCCAAGTGTGAATTTTGGATTCCCAAAGTACAGTTCCTCGGTCATGTGATCGATAGTGAAGGAATTCATGTGGATCCAGCCAAGATTGAATCCATTAAAGATTGGACATCTCCTAAGTCACCAACGGAGATTCGTCAATTTTTAGGTCTTGCTGGGTATTATCGAAGATTCATTGAAGGGTTTTCAAAGATCGCCAAACCAATGACTAAGCTTACTCAAAAGAAGGTCAAGTTTGAGTGGGGCGATAAACAAGAAGCAGCTTTTCAACTGTTGAAGCAAAAGTTGTGCAGTGCACCAATCCTTGCATTACCTGAAGGAAGCGAAGATTTCATCGCATACTGCGACGCTTCAAAGAAGGGTTTGGGCGCTGTGTTGATGCAAAGAGAAAAGGTGATTTCTTATGCATCACGCCAGTTAAAAATTCATGAGAAGAACTATACGACTCATGATTTGGAACTTGGAGCAGTAGTGTTCGCTCTCAAGATTTGGAGGCACTATCTGTACGGAACCAAGTGTACAGTGTTCACTGATCATAAGAGCTTACAACACATTCTTGATCAGAAGGAACTAAACATGAGACAACGCCGATGGTTAGAGTTGCTTAGTGATTACGATTGCGATATTCGTTATCACCCAGGAAAAGCCAATGTCGTTGCTGATGCTTTGAGCAGGAAAGAACGAGAACCACCGTTAAGAGTTCGAGCCTTAGTCATGACTATTAGTTTGGATCTTCCCAAACAAATCCTGAATGCTCAGACTGAAGCACGGAAACCAGAGAACATCAAGAATGAAGATGTTGGAGGAATGTTGGTTGAAAACGCTAAAAATCCAGAGGCGATTAGGACGGAAAAGTTGGAACCCCGTACGGATGGAACCCTATGCCTCAATGGCAGAAGTTGGTTACCTTGTTATGGTGATTTGCGGACTGTGATCATGCACGAGTCCCACAAATCAAAATACTCTATACATCCGGGTTCTGACAAGATGTACCAAGATATAAAGAAGCTATATTGGTGGCCCAATATAAAAGCCGACATCGCCACCTATGTTAGCAAGTGTTTGACCTGTGCTAAGGTCAAGGCCGAACATCAAAGGCCATCAGGATTGTTGGTACACCCAAGATACCTGAATGGAAGTAGGACAACATCACTATGGATTTTGTTATGAAGCTTCCTAAGACGTCGCAAGGCTACGACACCATTTGGGTGATCGTTGACCGACTCACTAAGTTTGCGATCTTCACACCGATGAGAGTGACTGATCCTTTGGATAAACTTGCAAGAATGTACCTAAAGGAGGTGGTCACGAGACATGGAATACCTATCTCAATCATTTGTGATCGTGACCCGAGATTCACATCCAACTTCTGTAGGTCACTTCAGAATGCTTTGGGTACTAATTTAGATATGAGTACTGCATACCATCCACAAACAGACGGGCAAAGCGAGAGGGCCATTCAAACTCTCGAGGATATGATGCGTGCTTGTGCAATCGACTTTGGAAAGGGTTGGGTTAACCATTTGCCATTAGTCGAGTTCTCATATAACAATAGCTATCACGCTAGCATCAAGGCCGCACCATTCGAAGCACTTTATGGTTGAAAGTGTCGTTCACCTATTTGTTGGACTGAAGTTGAAAAAGCCCAAATCCTCGGTCAAGAACTAATTCAAGAGACCACTGAGAAAATCATCCAGATCAAGCAAAGGAGGCAAGCCGCTCATGATCGACAGAAGAGTTACGCCGATTTAAAGCGTAAGCCAATGGAATTCCAAGTCGGGGATAAAGTTATGCTTAAAGTTTCGCCTTGGAAAGGGGTCGTCCGTTTTGGCAAACGGGGAAAGTTAAACCCTAGATACGTTGGACCTTTCAAGGTGTTAGAAAAGGTTGGAGAGGTTGCTTACAAGCTCGAGCTTCCTGAAGAGCTGAGCAGAGTTCACACGTGTCAACATAAAGAAGTGTCATGCCGACGAAAACCTTAGCGTTCTGTTGGATGGACTTCATTTGATGTCAAGCTTCAGTTTGTCGAGGAAACCTATAGAAGATCACGGATCGTGAAGTTAAGCGGTTGAAGCGGAATGCCGTTTATCCCATTTAGTCAAGGTTCGTAGGAAACTCTAAAGAGGTCCAGAGTTTACAGGGAACGCGAAGATCAATTCCGGAAGGTTACCCCACCATTTGTTCTCAAAGACCAGGTCGTCGTTCAAGTGCTGCGTCTTAAGCCTTGAGGACAAGGCTCAGCTAACGGGGGGAGACTATAACACCTCGTATTTTAGGTCATTGTATGACATTATGTAATTCACAATTTATTTTTAGGGTTTTACGCATTTACTCTTAAACCGTAAACGTTAAGTTAAATCGCGTAAACTAAAAATGATCATACAATGTAAACGGGCATTAAACGATTAAAAGTTGCATAAGCAAGTGTTATATGATTATTATGGGATAATAATGGACTTTGTTCATCTTATTTTTATCGGCTACGTAAAATGCTTACGTTTCGTAATAAAATGCGTTTAGGCATTCCCGGAAGTTCTAAAACCTAACTACGCCTAAACGAATACCCACGATTATACCCAATACTCAAAATAATCAAAAATTACATCTTATATATATATATATATATATATATATATATATATATATATATATATATATATATATATATATATATATATATATATGCCGAAATTTATAAGATGAGACCAAGACTTTTCATCTTTGTAAAATATCTAGATATTTAAGAAAGTAACTCTTACACCTTTATCAACTTGATTAGTTAACCATGAGCTAGAGTTAGAAAGTAACCATGGTTAAGTTAAGGAGATATTTTTACTATAAATAGGCATGCATGCATGAGTAAAGTTTTCATACTCTTATACTTGAAAAATTCATTTTCTTCCTCCCTTTTATACATCATAAAAACCACGGCAAAACCCTTGCCAAACAAAATCCATAGTTTGATTTTCTAAGATTATACAAGCATATACACAACATACTTAAGGTATTCTAAGGTGTTTGTAAGTTTGGTCATCATTTGGCAAAGTTAATAAGAAGAAAATGGAAAGATTACGGGTTTTGCGAAAAAACCTAATCTAGGGTTATAAGCTTGAAAGCTTGGTTTTGAATCTAAACACGGGTTTAGAACTTATATCTCATCTCTTACATCATTACTAAGGTTTTCCTAATATCTTTATACTTTTATTTCTTATGATTTTATGTGTTACATGTTAAATATAGCCATAATCACCACTAATGACTTTTAAATGTGTAAAATGGGTTTTTATTTGAGTTTATCAATTTATACACTTATTCTCATGTCCTAATGTTATAAATATCATGGAAAATAGATCTATAAAGATGTTAACTTATGGTTTAAGTATAAACATGTTTAAGGACTAATTAGGGTTTTAAAGTTATCTAATGTAAATACTAATGAAAATAATGAAAGTTAAAGGGTTGAACTGTTACAATGAATTTACAAGGACTAGGGATGATATTGGATATTATTATAAGTACCACATATGTAAAATATGGTTACAAGAGTTTTTATAATAAACTACTAAAGAAAATGATACATAAAACAAGTTTTTATAAAGTTATACACTTAAATACATATGGGCTGTTTAAAATTCGAACTTAGACAGTAGGTAATGATATTTTATAAAAATAATACGCCTCATGACGATTCCATAATGATAAGAAACTCGAAAAACCGATCTATAACGAAAAAGATACGTTAAAAACGAGTTTACGACTATAAATACTTTTATAAAACTATTTTTATAAAAGTTACTATTCATTACAGCTACTTTCATTTTAAAGAACATCTAAAATTATGATATAACTTTAATTACGAGATCGTACTCTGAAAGATCGCTAAAACGGAATATTACGATAAATACGACATTTTCGATATTAAAGTTTATAAAAGTTATTTTATTAAACTATGACAGGTAAATTACTATTCATCAGTGGACCAACTTTATAAAATATAATACTCTTTTAATAACAAAAAAGTACTCGAAGGAAATCACTAAAAATCGGGATTAAACGAATAAGTTATTAGATACAAGTTTAGCTATTAAAAACCCTAAAACAACAAACGAGCTGTTGTGAACAGTAATTTTTACTATTCATGACAGATCTTAAAAAACTTAAAAATGTAATTATTTTGAACGCTCGTATTACTACGGAGACGTGGAGTAAGAAACTGCGAGAACGGGCTTGAAAATGAAAATTAGGTCATTTTACGATAGTATATTTATAAACGTTTTCATTTTAAATATTATTTTACTTAAACGGTAGTCGGTGATTATGCTATATAGAATATTGAGTGGTTATCAAAGTGCTATATTACTAGGGAGTTTCATAATGAGGCCTCTTCGGATGGCGTATCGATGAGTTGTTGGATTTACGATTTAAAGTGTCCTAAACTCCTCGTACGTCATGTCATGACATCTTTAATTATGATAGCCCGAACGATAGTAGATGTACAATATAGTTTATATTCTGTTATTAATTTAAAAGTACTCGGTACTTATACGGCCTTAATTATAAATAGGTTGCATTTATCGTCTTGGTGTGACGTTTTTATCTGTGTTTTTTGGACTATCTGTACTCAAGGTGAGTTCATAGCCCCACTTTTACAGTTTTACTGATTTACTATTATTTGGGGTGAGAACATGCTTTGTTTTATAAATTGGACGCAAGTGTTGAAAGTATATTGATTATGTGTTTGCCTAAGTAGCGATAACCCTCCTGAGCCCATTATCATGAACTGTCAATTGCATAGATGTAGTTGTTAATTGCATTATGTGAGCGCGGAATGAGATAAATGATTATTGGGTTAACCTCCCCGTTTGTGATTAGCTATCACTGGGAACGAACGTTGACCATGTCGGACTTGGATGTTGCGGGTTACAACATCTGTACGGGCAAATAACTGCTAAAATAGCAAAATATAGGTTGAGCTTCGGTGTCATGAGCTTAGTGCAACAGTAATCTGGTTTTGTGATTGTTGGCATCTGTTGTAATCACGGGAAAATCTTGCAGTGTGACATAATTTAAATACATAAACCTATGAATTCACCAACAATTTTGTTGACGTTTTAAGCAATGTTTTCAGGAGGTCATTAGGCACGAGATGCCAAGGGATGCATTGGATTATGTTTTGGATTGCACTGTTAAAGATATATGTGCATCATGTTTTGGGGAAATCTATGTTATCTTTTGTAATGTTAAACAAAGAACAAGTAAATGCTATAAGGCTTTTGTTAATATGTCTTTTATTTAAATCCATGTATCAATTTAAAACGCCTTTTGTGTCGTTTCTTATATATATCTTGTGCTGTTGATCTTGAAGTAACATGCCCCGGATCCTTATTCCGCTGGACCCATTTTGGGGGTGTTACAGATTGGTATCAGAGCCAAGGTTATAGAGAACCAGGTCAAATGTTTTTGCTGGACTATAACATTTTCAAAAACATGCATAATACAAAAAGGGTTTAACGGGGTATTCATATACAAATTGTTGCATTAGTCGGTTAGGCTATATATATGCAAAATTGATATACGTGTTTATAATATATTACGTATATAAATAACAGTCTTATATTAATATACTTATATAAGTCACTTTTGATTTTTTTTCAGATACTATCATGTCAGATTTCGAGCACTCTACGGTTACATACACATCAGTACCTAAGGACGATTCATACATCGGTTCACCAGGAGTCGAGGGACCTATTTTTCAGGATCCAATTTATTTTAATAAAAACTTTTACTCAATTAAGTTATTATTACGGTATCACCTATTATCATCGTATCTTATACATAAAAAAGTGAGACCTTAAAATTGACGATTCAACGTATCTTTAAATAAAGATTAAAGAATGATTAAAAATCATTCAAACCCTAGACCATTCGCGACTTCCTACATAGTATACAAGGTAAGGAAACAAACAAACCTACAAAAGTATCGGGTATTAAAGGAGTATGGTATCTACAATACCGAAGTCTTGAATGAGTCTTCCCGAACCTTATCTTTGCAACTAAATGAGTACTTTTTCAATTAAAACGTCATTGATAAAATTAAAACTTTAATTTAAAGAATACATTACAAACTATATATTGCTAGTCTAGTCATGGAAGATTTTATATCGGATGTAAGCCGAATCCACTTTTGACCTTTTTGCAAAGATAGTTTCATAATAAATCTTATTGTCTCGATAATCATTAGTCATGTTTATTTTTGTTTTCAGAAAAACCCTTTTATTTTCTCACAAGTCAAGAACTTAAAATAAAACAAATAAACATCAACTAAACTAAATAACATTTATTTAAACACACTTAACAATTAAGGCATGCAAACATTAAATATGATCCTAATTATCTAATAATAAAACATGCATTTATTCATATAAGGCTCATTCGTCCTATAAACTCCGGCCACATACATCGAAACAATCGATTGCGTAAGCCTTATATAAATAAATACCACATAGCACATAAAACTTTTTAACTATTTTTAGGCCCTATTGATTCACTAATAAGGGTCTTCCCGAATTCATGAATCAAGGATCTTACCAGTTAAGAAAATATTTAAAATTATGTGTATTTTAATCATATTTAAAACAAATCTTTTTAACAATTAACAAGATTATTGAAGAATCTACGAAAACTATGATCCGGTGGTCTTGGTGAGTCAAACCATATGAAAGCCATTTTAGTGAGAGAGAGTAGAGAGATGGAAGATGAACTTGTGATATTAGATGGAAAATGGATGAAGGATACAAAATGACTTGACAATGCCAAATGACTCAACCCCTCTATGGAAGCCATAGAGGGGTATATATAGCCCATACGCCTCTAAACTATACATAGTTGCCTATTCTAGTCCTCGCGTATGTAACTATGATAAACTATGGTAAATCTGTAATGTCGTCACGTAAAAGTGAATTCCCACAATCATCCCCACGGACGATATACAAATTACTTACAATAATTTCCTGAAGAAAGTATAACATAATGATAAGAACAAGAACTTCCATGAAGCTTCATATGCTGATGACGTCTTCTGTGGTGTTTGACTTCAAGTCTGCACTCTAACATGAATCATCTTTGTAGTACATTGTAGGAGAAATATTGTAATAGGCACGAACTAAGTAACCCATACACTTCTGGTTAAGGAGAAGCTTCTGAATCAGCTTTCCCCTAATTCAGGCCACATATTCTTTGTTTAGAAGCTTTCAAAGCTTCTCCTTTCCATACTGAGCAATGAATTAGCTTCCCCCTAATTCATGCCACATATTCTTTATTTAGAAGCTTTCAAAGCTTCCCCCCAAACTAGCAATCCTCTCTTGAGCAGTTTCAAAGCTTACTTACAAGCTTAGAATAATTAAGTGCATAGCGGGAACGGTAGGATTATCACCACCAAATATTATCTGCTCCTTTAAGAATTAATCTTAGTGATTTAATCGTTTTTGTGGTAAAGCATTAACTGGATCAGCAACGTATCTTCTCACGCTTGAATAATTCTTCTCACACCGCTTCCCCCTGGAAAATCAAATAATGCATATAAAAGTTCTCAAGGTATCACTTCCCCCATTTGTCTGAAGAAATGCAAACAAAAATGCCCCATAGTTTAAAGCGATGATATTCTCTGCGGTTAGGACATTTGTCTTCCTGGCATGGCCTAACTTAAAAAAAAATTCAAGAAAGATGCTCCATGTCAAGCTTTCAAGAATTAAGAAAGACATAGGCTCAAGGGTGAATCTTCTCCTTCGCAAAGGCTCAAGGGTGAATCTTCTCCTTCCCCTTGCTGGTTTTACACTCGAATAGCAACACCTATGGACACGCATTATTTGAGAACTTGTGTGAGGAATAAATTTAGCTCATATATAACCCTTGAGAATCAATTGCTGACAGATCTCTACACATATCCCTCTCTCTGGCTTATCATGTGACCAACCGTCGCAGGCTATTTGAAGTAACCATTGATGAGTATACCCAATATACCAAACGTTGTAACTGAAGAAGAATTTTCCGTCTTGTGTACTTCAGCTTCGCTAATGGTTGGAAGAACTAAGTAGAGATTAAGTGATCTAAGCAGAATCTCTAAGTACACAATACCCTTGGCCAAAAGTATACACTTCATCAGCTCTAGCGATTATCCACAACGACTACGCGTTTGACACTGAGTACTATAATGAACTCCTTTAAGTGATAGTTTAACCAGTCTCAACCCATCGCACCCTTGACAGACTGGAAACTAGATAAACCAATCTTCAACTTAAATTAATCCGAGTGAAGTTTCCAATTGGAAAGACATTCATCCAACCAACCCCGACTTCAAGATAAAATAAGTACACGCCTTCGTAAAATACCACTTCAATCTCAAATAAGTGATACCCGATCATCTTCGTAGTCACAAAAAATTAATTTTAAATCCAGCCTTTAAGTTTCATGATTCTTGATAGCAGTCTTAAGGATAATGGTACTGCTGATCAACAAGTTAATACTGCCAGACCAGAAATTAATACTGGTAGTAGAGAAGTTAGTACTGCTCTCCCTGAAGTTAATACTGCTACTCCTGAAGACTTGGTAGGACCTAGTCCTGCATCTGAAGACACACAAGTGGAGGACCAAGAAATTGAATTGGGGAACATTCCACAATCTTATGCAGTTCCTACCACTCCTCACACAAGAATTCACAAAGATCACCCAATTGATCATGTGATTGGTGATGTGCAGTCATCTGTTCAAACAAGAAGAATGACAACTTCTTACTCTGAACTAGGATTTCTTAGTGCTATATATGAAGGGAAGTCTCATCAGGACCTTCATACATGTCTTTTTGCTTGTTTCCTCTCTCAGGAAGAACCAAAAAGAGTTTCTAAAGCTCTTAGTGATCCAGCATGGGTAGAAGCTATGCAGGAGGAACTTCTACAGTTCAAACTGCAAAAGGTCTGGATTCTTGTGGACTTACCTAAAGGTCATAGAGCAATTGGTACAAAGTGGGTATACAGAAACAAGAAAGATGAAAGGGGGATAGTCATCAGAAACAAAGCAAGACTTGTTGCTCAAGGACATACTCAAGAAGAGGGCATAGACTATGATGAAGTCTTTGCACCTGTGGCTAGAATTGAGGCCATAAGAATGTTCCTGGCTTATGCTTCTTATATGGGATTTATGGTCTACCAAATGGATGTAAAAAGTGCTTTCCTGTATGGTCAAATTGAAGAGGAGGTCTATGTATGTCAACCTCCAGGTTTTGAAGATCCTGATCATCCTGATAAAGTTTATAAGGTCGTGAAAGCATTATATGGCCTGCATCAAGCCCCCAGAGCTTGGTATGACACTTTGGCCAATTATCTCTTGTGTAATTGTTTTCAAAGAGGAAAGATTGACCAAACATTGTTCATCAAGAGACAAAAGGGACATATCTTGCTTGTTCAAATATATGTGGATGACATTATCTTTGGATCTACAAAGAAGGAGTTATTTCTCACACCCCACCCCCCGCCCCCCCCCCATCTGTTCGCGCGCGCTCACTCCAAAGCACAAACGGCGACATACTTGCTTCGTTCATGTGTGTCTATGTGGATGACAATTATCTTGGGATTACAAAGAAGGAGCTTTGTGATGAGTTGAGAAGCTATGAGGATAAGTTTCAGATGAGAGTCTATGGGAGAAACTTACTTCTTTTTGGGATTACAGGCTCCAACAGAAAAAGAAAGGCATTTTTATCATGTCAGTGTAAAATCATGTGCATGAGATTTTTGAGAAAGTTCAATTACTCAGAGTGAAGTCGGCCCCTACTCAAGCAGATTTAAGAAAAGCTTTGGTTCAAGATGGACGATGTGCTGATGTTGTATGAACATTTTATAGATCTATGATAGGATCTCTTGATGTACCTTTACAGCATTCAGGCCAGGATACATGTGTGTGTATGTGCATGTTGCCTAGGTTTCAGGTTTTCAAAGCCATCCATCTCTAGCTGTCAAAAAGAATTTTTAGATACCTTAAAGGAACAACACATCTTAGGACTTGCGTATTCTAAGGATTCTCACATTGGGTATTAGTTGTCATTGACACAAGACAGGACGACTATGTGGAGCTACACAAGATAGGAAGTGCAACCACTGGAGGTTAATCAGTTCTTGGGAATTAGGCTAATTTCTTGGCAATGCAAGAAAACAAACTGTAGTTGCCACCTCTAAACTGAAGCTGAATATGAAAGAAATTACGTAAATAAGATCCGGTGGTCTTGGTGAGTCAAACCACATGAAAGCCATTTTAGTGAGAGAGAGTAGAGAGATGGAAGATGAACTTGTGATATTAGGTGGAAAATGGATGAAGGATACAAATGACTTGACAAATGCCAAATGACTCAACCCTTATGAAGCCATAGAGGGGTATTTAAGTTATACGCCTCTAAAACTATACTTAGTTGCTATTCTAGTCCTCGGTATGTGACTATGTTAAACTTATGGTATTTCTGTTAATGACCGTCCCCCGCTACCCCCCCCCCACCACACACACCCCACCCCCCCCCCCCCGTCCGTCCCCACCCAAACCTCCTACAATCTCCCCACGGGACGATTTACAGGAATTACTTACAATAATTTCCTAAAACAAGTACATAATGATTATCAAGAACAAGAACTTCCATGAAGCTTCATATGCTTGTTGACGTTCTTTTACCCCACCCCCCCCCCCCCCCCCCCCCCCCCCCCGCCCCACCCCCCCCCCCCCCCCCCCCCCCCCCCCCCCCCACCCCCCGCCCCCACCATTTATTTGTGTGTTAATGACTTCAAGTGTCTCACCTCCAACATGGAATCATCTTTGTTAGTACATGTGGTGTGAAAGAGCGAGCAAAATTGTAATTAGGCACGAAACTAAGTAATCCCATACATTATGGGTAAGAGAAGCTTCTGAATTAGCTTCCCCCTAATTCGTTGCCAACATATTCTTGATTTAGAGCTTTTAGAAAAGCTTCCCCAAACTAGCAATGAATCAGCTTAACCTACCTAATCATGCACATCTATTATTAGAAGCTTTCAATAGCTTTCCCCAAATAGCGCAATCCTCTCATTGAGCAGTTTCAAAGGCTTACTTACAAGCTTAGAATATTAAGATGCCAGCGGGAACTGGCTTTTTGGATCCACATCCAAATATTACTGCTCCTTTAAGCCTAATGCTTAGTGGATTGATCGTTTGGGGGTAAGCATTATCAGGGATAGCAACGTATCTTCTCACGCTTGAATAGTTTCTTCTCACACGGCACTTCCACCTTGGAAAGTCATAATACTGATACAAAAGGTCTCAAGGTATCACTTCCCCCATATGTTGAACGGAATGCACCTCAAAAAAGCCATAGTTTAAAGCGCTGATATTCTCTGCGGTTAGGACATTTGTCTTCCCGGCATGGCCTAACTTAAAAAAATTCAAGAAAGATGCTCCATGTCAAGCTTTCAAGAATCAAGAAAGGCATAGGCTCAAGGGTGAATCTTCTCCTTCGCAAAGGCTCAAGGGTGAATCTTCTCCTTCCCCCTTGCTGGTTTCGACACGTCGGAATCAGCAACACCTTGGACGCGCATTTACTTGAGTACTTGTGTGAGGAATAAATTAGCTCAGATCTAACCCGTGAGAATCAATTGCTGATCAAATCTCTACTCATAACCTCTCTCTGGCTATCATTTAACCAACCGTCTTGTAGGCTTTTTGAAGTAACCACTGATGAAGTAAACCAGATATACCAAACTTGAAACTGAAGTAGAATTTTCCGTTCTTGTGACTTAAGCTTGCGCTAATGTTGGAAGAACGGTGTAGAGAATTTGTGCTCCAAGCAAATCTCTAAGTACTCAATACCCTTGGCCAAAGTATGAGACTTTCATCACCTCTTGCGATTATCCACAACGACTAAGCGTGTGACACTGAGTACTACAATGTAACTCCTTTAAGTGATAGTTAACCAGGTCTTCAACCATCCACCCCTTGACTGCTGGAAACTAGATAAACCAAGTCTTCAACTTAAATTAAGCTCGAGCAAGTTATCATTGAAATCATGCATCCAACCAACCCCGACTTCAAGATAAAATAAGAACACGCCTTCGAAAAATGCCACTTCAATCTCAAATAAGTGATACTCGATCAACTCCGTAGTCACAAAAAATTAATTCCAAATCTAGCCTTTAAGTTTCATGATTCTTTATCCAACTTGATCCTGGTCTCGTCACTTAAAAATCTTGCTTTGTCATCATAAAGTACAAATGTAATCATTAACAGCTAAATATAGCAAAAAATCGTCCCAAGTGAGTCATTTAGCTAAATTTAGTTTTAATATGAACCATTTAATACTCAAACCGTTGTACCCAGGTCCATCATAAACTCAGCCCATAATCACACCATATACATTATTCGGCAGCCCAAGTTAATAAGAAATTGGTCCATCTCCATTTAATTATACCCGGGTCCATAATAATAAGATATCAAACAAATCCCTAATATGACTCAATCATTAACCCTATCCCACTTTTCATTCGCCTCCCACTTCATTTCTTCCACTCCACACACAGTCAAACACTCTTATCTCTCCAACACTTATAATAGATCACTTCCATCTCTTTCAATCTAAACTCCCATCTCACCAACAATCTCAGTTACAACACACCATCTCTTTCCAAAAAAAAAAACCTTCTTATTTCAATCTCAACTAAACCATAAGAGATTTATTTGGCTATTTCAGCTCACGCAAACCAAACAACATAAACGAAGCTCCGTGTTTATTGTCTTTAAGATCTTGATAAGAGGTCTCGGGTAGGTATTAATTTGATGTGTTTGTGTTTTGAGTCTTGAAACGAATCAAAGAAAAGATTATAACCCAAGTGTTATAAATATTTCTTTATGTTCGAATTTTAAAGATGAATCAGTGATGGAATCGTGTTAAATCTTTGATAAGATTTTGGTTTATTAAGCCTAAACACGAATCTGAGATCATTGTTTTGTATTAATTTGATCGAGTCTAGTTGTAGATTGGAGATGGGGTGAGATGTGGAAAAGTGTGACGATGGGAGTATTTAGTTATTGGATTTGTGAAGTTGAATTGATGGCTGTTGAAGTTGTTGTATGATCGAGTCAATTTAAGTCTATTAATCTTTTCCTTTAAATCAGTTAGTGGTTTGACTCGTTAAGTTTGACCGAGTCAACTTGGTAAATACCGAGTTGACTCGGTTTGGTTTAGTTTGACCTTAAACTGGTTCGGCTCACAAGGGTGACCAACTCGTTCGGTCCTCAAAGAGTGTACACTCGTTCGGTTCACTAAGTTTGAAACTCGTTCGGTCCATTAACAAGGCAACTAGTTCGGCTCACACTTGGTATTTACTCGTTCGGTCCTCCTAGTGTAAGACTCGTTCGGGCCTCATGATTATAGACTGGTTCGGTTGAGAAATGCTTAGACTCGTTCGGTCCTTATAGACATAACTAGATCGGTTCCTTCTAGCTTTTTGTCTAGTTCGGGTCTTGATGAACTTGGACTCGTTCGGTTCTTCTCCTTCGGTTCCACTCGATCGATTGTAGAAAAGAAGACTCGTTCGGTTGTCGCACAATGAAACTTGTTCGGCTCTTGTGACTTCAACTAGTTCGGTGCTATATAGAGAATGACTAGATCGGTTATTGAAGCATTGAACTAGATCGGTTCTTGACAGTTTATCAAACACCTCGAGTACACTCTCTTGTCTGAATAAGCCATGCCTCAAATGAAGCTCAAAACTAAGCTGCTTATTCCACAAAAATAAGCTAACCCACAAAGCTATAAAAAGCTCAAGCACAAGCTTGAAAAATAAGTTGAAAAAAATAACCACCAGATAAGGACGAAATAAGCCAGCTAAAATAGGCAACACCACAAGTGACAACAATGACATATTTAAAAGTGACAGATTCTAAAATAAATATAGATTTGAGACCAAGAGACCAACCGGACAAAAATCAAAAACCAACCCAAGAGTATGTTGCCATGGCTCTTGATACCAATTGAAGGTCTACGAAAACTATGATCCGGTGGTCTTGGTGAGTCAAACCACATGAAAGCCATTTTAGTGAGAGAGAGTAGAGAGATGGAAGATGGACTTGTGATATTAGATGGAAAATGGATGAAGGATACAAATGACTTGACAAATGCCAAATGACTCAACCCCTCTATGGAAGCCATAGAGGGGTATATATAGCCCATACGCCTCTAAACTATTACATATTTTGCCTATTCTCTCCTCGCGTATGTAACTAAAAACTAGGTAAAATTCTGTAATGTCGTCACGTAAAAGTGAATTCCTAACAATCTTCCCCCACGGGACGATATACATAATTACTTACAATAATTTCCTAACAAGTACATAATGATTAAGAACAAGAACTTCCATGAAGCTTCATATGCTGATGACGTCTTCTGTGGTGTTTGACTTCAAGTCTGCACTCCAACATGAATCATCTTTGTAGTACTTTGTAGGAGAAATACTGTAATAGGCACGAACTAAGTAACCCATACACTTCTGGTTAAGGAGAAGCTTCTGAATTAGCTTCCCCCTAATTCGTGCCACATATTCTTGATTTAGAAGCTTTAAAAGCTTCCCCCCAAACTAGCAATGAATCAGCTTCCCCCTAATTCATGCCACATATTCATTATTTAGAAGCTTTCAAAGCTTCCCCCCAAACTAGCAATCCTCTCTTGAGCAGTTTCAAAGCTTACTTACAAGCTTAGAATAATTAAGTGCACAGCGGAACTGGTAGGATACCACATCAAATATTACTGCTCCTTTAAGAATAAGCTTAGTGATTGATCGTTTGGGGTAAGCATTATCTGGATCAGCAACGTATCTTCTCACGCTTGAATAGTTCTTCTCACACCGCTTCCCCCTGGAAAGTCAAATAATGCATACAAAAGTTCTCAAGGTATCACTTCCCCCATTTGTCTGAAGAAATGCACCAAAAAGCCATAGTTTAAAGCGCTGATATTCTCTGCGGTTAGGACATTTGTCTTCCCGGCATGGCCTAACTTAAAAAAAATTCAAGAAAGATGCTCCATGTCAAGCTTTCAAGAATCAAGAAAGGCATAGGCTCAAGGGTGAATCTTCTCCTTCGCAAAGGCTCAAGGGTGAATCTTCTCCTTCCCCCTTGCTGGTTTCGACACGTCGGAATCAGCAACACCTTGGACGCGCATTTATTTGAGAACTTGTGTGAGGAATAAATTAGCTCAGATATAACCCTTGAGAATCAATTGCTGATCAGATCTCTACTCATAACCTCTCTCTGGCTATCATGTTACCAACCGTTTCGAAGGCTATTTGAAGTAACCACTGATGAAGTAAACCCAATATACCAAACTTGAAACATAAGTAAAATTTTCCGTTCTTGTGACTTAAGCTTGCGTCTAATGTTTGGAAGAACGGTAAGAATTTGTGCTCTAAAAATCTCCTAGTACTCAATACCCTTGGCCAAAGTATGAGACCTTTCCAACCAGCTCTGCGATTATCCACAAACGACTAAGCTGTAGACACTGAGTACTACAATGTAACTCCTTTAAGTGATATTAACCAGGTCTTCAACCATTCCACCCCATTGAACTGCTGGAAACTAGATTAAACATGCCATTCAAACTTAAATTAAGCTCGAGCAAGTTATCATTGAAAGTCATGCATCCATCCAACCCCGACTTCAAGATAAAATAAGTACACGCCTTCGTAAAATGCCACTTCAATCTCAAATAAGTGATACCCGATCATCTTCGTAGTCACAAAAATTAATTTTAAATCCAGCCTTTAAGTTTCATGATTCTTTATCATCGTCGATCCCGGTCTCGTCACTTAAAAAATCGTCACATTGTCACTTTGTCATTTTAAACCTCGAATGCAACCGATAAGCATTTAATCTCAATTGTATCCATTAACAACTAAATATGGCATAAAATCATCCCAAGTGAATCATTTAGCCAAATTTAGTTGTACCACGAAACAGTTACCACTGTTATACTCGGTCCAATACTCAAATCAGCCCATCATTTATGATAAACCCGGCTTACTACACAATCGTAGACCAAATCCAATATAAACGTGGCCCAATATGTTTTGTAAGTAACCGGCCCATTTCCAATTGACAATACTCGGCCCATTTTGAGGTTGTATAACCCGGGTCCAAGAAAGAGGGATAAAACACACATCCCTAATTTATCTCATCATTAACCCTAACCCACTTTTCATTCGCCTCCCACTTCATTTCTTCCAATTCACACACAGTCAAACACTCTTATCTCTCCAACAATTAGATCTGCTTACAACCACATCACCACTTCATAGTTAAATCACTCGCACCAATTAAATTAAAAGAAACACAAATCCTTGATAACACCAAACCTTCTTATTTCAATCTCAACTAAACCATAAGAGATTTATTTGGCTATTTCAGCTCACGCAAACCAAACAACATAAACGAAGCTCCGTGTTTATTGTCTTCAAGATCTTGATAAGAGGTCTCGGGTAGGTATTAATTTGATGTGTTTGTGTTTTGAGTCTTGAAACGAATCAAAGAAAAGATTATAACCCAAGTGTTATAAATATTTCTTTATGTTCGAATTTTAAAGATGAATCAGTGATGGAATCGTGTTAAATCTTTGATAAGATTTTGGTTTATTAAGCCTAAACACGAATCTGAGATCATTGTTTTGTTGCCATCTACAAAAACATAAAAGTTCAAGAATTAGTATTTTCGATAATACTCCTTGAAGAAAATTAATTACCCATGTTTAATTAAATAAACAATTAATTTCCTAAGGTTAGGACCCAACTTGACATACCCCCACCACATCAGTTGATCTGCTAGTGATGGTGTATTCAAAAGGTAATCAACGATTGATAATTCACAACTTTTGCAATTCCTAAACCATATGGGACTTACTTTATTACAATAATATCTAGTAAGCATGTTTCATCCCATCTATGCCACGTGTTAACAGGTCTAACCACAACAACGCTAAGTCGTCCAATTTTAAAACAGTAATTATGTAACACTCACCGTCTCACGGAAAAGCGTATAATTACCTTGTGATTGCAAATCTACATGCGTCTCACGCATAGGTAAAGAGCAGTCTACAAGTGTCTTTATAAATTGGATGGCAAAAACTTAGTTGAAAAAGGGTATTTTATTTGACGTGTCAAATATGTACGAAGAAGCATGCATACATCTTCGTAACATTTATTTTAATAAAAACTTTTACTCAATTAAGTTATTATTACGGTATCACCTATTATCCTTGTATCTTATACATAAATAGTGATACCTTAAAATTGACGATTCAACGTGTGTTTAAATGTAAAGATTTTCTTTTTATCGCGGGAAAAGATTAAAGAATGATTAAAAATCATTCAAACCCTAGACCATTCGCGACTTCCTACATAGTATACAAGGTAAGGAAACTACAACGTAGTCAGGTATTATAGGGTAATGGTATCTACAAGACCGAAGTCTTGATGAGTCTCCCCGAACCTTATCCTTGCAACTATATAGTACTTTTGCAAATTACGTCATTGATAAAAATTAAAACTTTAATTTAAAACACATTATGAACTATAAATTGCTAGTCTAATCATGGAAGATTTTACACCGGATGTAAGCCGGATCCATTTTTGACTTTTTGCAATATATAGTCCATGATAAATCTTATTTCGATAATCATTAGTCATGTTTATTTTTGTTTTCAGAAAAACTCTTTTATTTTCTCACAAGTCAAGAACTTAAAATAAAACTAATAAACATCAACTAAACTAAATAACATTTATTTAAACACACTTAACAATTAAGGCATGCAAACATTAAATATGATCCTAATTATCTAATAATAAAACATGCATTTATTCATATAAGGCTCCTTCGTCCTATAAACTCCGGCCACATACATCGAAACAATCGATTGCGTAAGCCTTATATAAATAAATACCACATAGCACATAAAACTTTTTAACTATTTTTAGGCCCCATTGATTCACTAATAAGGGTCTTCCCGAATTCATGAATCAAGGATCTTACCAGTTAAGAAAATATTTAAAATTATGTGTATTTTAATCATATTTAAAACAAATCTTTTTAACAATTAACAAGATTATAATATCTAATATCAATCCATGATAAATTTGCATGATTTTATCATGGATCCTTATTAACAATTAACAAAAACTTAAAACAATTAACAATTAATATATAAAGTTTTATATAAAATTACATACAACCTAAATCTCGTCTAATTAATTTTATTAACCTTCAAGATTAAATCTTTTTAACAAAAAAAAGGCCCAACGGGGCATTAAAATTAATTATGAAACTCTAATTTTGTCCAACTTAATTTCTTGTAATTAAAAATTCTACACGATTGCTCTGATACCACTGTTGGGTTTTATAACTTAATTAACCATATTAATTATCACGAGTACGCAGCGGAATAAATGATCACGTGTAAAACACAATAATTAACAAGATAGAAAACATGTACCTTTTAGCACGAAACGATACACCGTTTAAAGGTAACCGTAAACACCGTCTTCTATATACGCGTGTGTATAATACAACGCGTAACCACTAGAATCAAAAGTATGATTCCTCTAAGCTTCCACACACTATACGTTCTTAGCAAACGACGAGGTATGCTAGTACTAGTAGTGTATAACAAACGATCTTTATTCGTCTCTTGAATCTATCAACTTACGAACAAGAAATCACCAAAAGCGATAATCGAATAACCAAACAAAACTAAAAGTGTTTGTTGGTGTAGTCGAATAGTGGCAGTAAACCAAAAGATTCCAAACAATTTTGAGTGTTTGTTTGTTATTGTTCGATCGAATGAAGACAAACCAAAGATTCCAAAACTTTGAAACCGGTCAACAAAGAAGAAAGGATAGTCGAATTTTAAGGTTTAGTTTTAAGTTATTAAAATAATGAAACAATTAACCTTGTATTTATAGATTTGATCTTCTAATCCTTGTGGGATTACTTCTCTTGCCGACTAGGAATAAAAAGAGTAAACCAAACCCTTTAAACTTCGGTTTATTAATAATTAGCCCCTCACGTTTAACCATTAAACGTTTAACTAATTATTTAATACTCGTTAACTTTTAACGATCGTTTGTTATACATTTAATATATATTACATTAATATATTTACTCGTCATTTAACATATAAACGTGTGCGTCCCCTTAGGCTCGAGAATATTTCCGGACATATATTAATCATATATGGTCATAATCCAACAAAAAGTAGGTATGCATTGAGTTTAACGTATTATCATTTGTTGAAATACATTTTACAAATTTAAAAAAATAAATTAATTCATTAGTTAAAAATAAAATTGTTATTTTACAAAAAATGAGAAAAAGTAAGCAATAATAATTATATTTTCTTTAAAAGAAAAATTTTGGTCAGAGGACAATTATTTTAAGAGGGGTAAAGTATAATATTGGTTTACATTACTTAAACAAATTTAAATAAGATGTTTGACTAATCTTATAAGAGCTTATAAGTTTATATAAAGAAGTTTGGATAAGCTTTAAATTTACGGGGGTTTTTTTATAGAGAAATGTTATATTCACAAAATGTTTTATAGAATTATATTTATACAATGACTTGAAAATTAAATGCGAAGGTTAAAAAGAAAGGAAAAAGACTATGATACAATATGATTGAATCATTACACTTATTATGTCACTTTGTTAATATAATTTTGTAAAATTTTTTGAACATAACGTTGAGAGTTTTGGGTTAGGGGTGAGCATATGTACCGAGAACCGCGGTTCCGAACCGAACCGAAACGGAACCGACCCAACCCGAACCTAATTTTAGAACCGCGGTTCGGTTCTCGGTTCCTCAATATTTCAAATTTCGGTTCTCGGTTCAGTTCTGCGGTTCTCGGTTCCGAAACCGAAGAACCTCTCGACTTCAAATATATGGGATTTTTATTAGAATTTTGGTTTTTTACGTGATACTTATCCTTGTTGCAACTTCATGTTTATATTTCTTTATAACAATTACATTAACGCATAAGTTAATTCTGAGCTTCATTTTACCTCTCTAAGATGCAGTACTAAAAGCATGGCCTTGAGCGTTTGTACTTATGTAGTGGGAACCATTTTCTACACTTGCTATTGACAAAGAATGTCAGCATCTAGAAAAGATTATCAAAGTCGATAACAAGGTCAGAGTGATGTTACTTCTTCTGGTATGTTAGACTTGGAAGATGGTTTGTGTGTTTACGTTGTTTCAGTATTCTGATACGCAGAGATGTCGTTGAAACATATGTTAGGTGAAATCGCGAGAGGGGGATACCTGTAAAAAGGAACATCGTGAGGGTCAAAGATCTTAATAAGTAGTTTATGGAAAAATATTAGATGCATCACTTGCTATTAACAAAGAATGTCAGCATTTGAATAAGATTAACAAACTCAAAATACAAAGGTTTTGAGTCAAATTTACTTTCTCCTGATATAAGCTAGTGTTGAAGGGGAATGGGCTGCTTTATTTTGTGGGTATCTCGTTGTGTCGTTGTAGCACTACTAAAAGAAGTGCGCTGAAACAGATGGTGGAGTACCGTGAAGAGGATCGCCTGCAAAAGGAAACGTCATGATGAGTCAATGATCTCTAATGAGTCAGCTTATGGAAAAATTACATTAGTATGCATGTCACATTTTTATAGCAGTGTCTCTTACACTCCCTGTCTGCTGAATACAGCGAACCGTAAACATTTTCCGATAATGTCAAAAACATTTAGATTCATAATGTGTATTTATAAATCCTGGTTTTCGCGACGTTAATTGGAACGGATGAAATCTGGAATCCAACAAAACGATTCTTTTCCATGACTTTTGCTGAACGAACACGATCCCATCCGTTATGTTCTACTACATCAGTAGGCTCATTTTGTAGCAGTACGCGTGCCTTTATATTTTGCCAAAGGTCTGCACACCTTCTAACCGACGTTTGATTCAAATATGCAGAATTTAAAATGGGTGTACAAAAAAACAAACACCCAAAAAATTATGAAGATGTAAAAACTATAAACGGACAGTTCAAACATTCAGGTACAAAAGTGAGAATAAACTTTATAACCTTTGCTTTTCTGAGTGTGTGTCGAATGCAGTAGTATGTTTGCGCTGAAGCATTCGGCACACACTAGAAGATGTTTCCGGTGTTACAAAAGGAAACACAATCGGTGGGCACAATGCTATAAGCATCTCGGTACTTTCTTGTTGGGGCCCATAAAATTTTACAAGAATGAGGTAAATACCAATTTGTTGAACAAATCAATTAGGAAAGCAAACAACAAAGGACAATTAGAAAACAAGTTCGAGACGTATCCTAGAGAACCACGCGGCACTAAGTTGTGTTCGTGCTTATATCGAGTTGTACGCAGCAGCATACCTATCCTAGGAAAATGTGTAAGACTAAAGTGCCTTCTTACTTAAGGCCAATCCTACGCAAAGTTGTTGCTGGTGGAGACTGCAGTGTTGTTACTTGAACCTAATCCTACACAAAGCTGTTAGTAGTGGGAAATACACAATTAACATAGGTTGGGTTGATACGGATGCAAGCATACATTATGTTAATGTAGTAAAATTTTGATTTTCGTGTGTTCTTTAAAGCATTTCGAGTGGTAATTATTGCATACTTGGTTTAAAGACTTGTATATATAACATATCTCAACAAATCTAACTGTTCAATGGCCCCTGAACCATTTTAAGCACAGGAATATTAGTTTCTAGTATAAAGTTGAATGGAAGATAAAGTTTCATTACTCTTGATAATAGAAATAACTTGATTAAATATTAAAATCTCCAAATCTAGGTGTGCTGTGGGTTCCACTGTTGGAAGACAAGATCATAAACCTTCATTATGTTATTACTTTATGTATGTTAAAACCTTAGTATATGATTAGTTTTAAGTATGCAGACATGGTTTTGGGTCTGCAGGATTCTAATATGGCTCAAATGTTGTAACTCGACCCATTAAAAGTCAACTATGACAGTTAATATTGTTAAACTGTTATTTACAGTTATTTAGGGAAAAGGTATGACTTTTAGTGAACCATCACAATGGTTCATTGCATCTTTTCAGTTAGTATAAATAGATAGGATTCTGTATTATGTAAATTCAATTCAAAGTAAAAAGGTTTTTGTTATATTTTATCTCTTTTACCCATTTACACTTACTACATCATACTATACCAAACACCCATCTATTTATCAGACATGTCTAATCTGAGTTCCAACTCAAAAATATTAGCAACAGATGATTAATAGACGAGTACCTAGGCCTGCCCACAGTTAGAGTACAGAGCAAAAAACCTGGGACATTTGAGAAGGAAATCAACATTTGACTTCATCCAATAAGAAAAGATTAAAGGAGAAAGACAAGGATCATTAGGGGCCTGCTAAAGCAAATTTCTGAAGTTGCAATGATATGTTAAGAAGGAAATTACAGGGAATTTGGTGTATAACAATATACCTAAACCAACCGCCAGTGACAACAGGATCGCGACAATACCAAGACAACTAAGTGCTTTCATATTAAGATTTAAATGTAAGCAATTGGGGCAGCATCCATCAAGTTTCTGTCACTCTGGACGACAAGGATGATGACATAAATGTTAAGAAGACAAAGGAACTTGCAGAGGAAGAAGAATGGAAGGGCTTTTAGACCACAAAGCCATATATAATGCTTATCATACCATCTGGAAGCATACACTTCTCACGACATGCATGATCAAATGGTTACCGTTCTGCAATACTGGGTTGATATGATGAGTATGTAAGCCAATCGTATTAGATAGGCATGTATGCTATAAGTTGGATTTTTTCTGCAATATTAAGGAAGATTTTCTAGTCAAGGAATTAGAGAACCAAAGAAAACTCCTTTTCACCTATGGAATTGGTGAAGTTTTGATAGAAGATGGTGGACAAGGATGTTTTTGCTACCTGGTGTTCACTATGCACAAGAAGGTTACCCTGAATATATCTTTCAGTTGATTTATTGAAAATCAAGTTTTGGGTTAAGTATGATGGAAAAGATGCACCTTGTCCTACATGTTCAATAACAAGGAAATTCAGTTCTTTGATGAAGACAAAATGAGGACAATGCAGAACAAGTACATTGAAGATTATTTTGAATCACTTGCTAAGAAGAATGAAGGCATAGAAGAAGACTTGATCAAGATCAAAGGAAACCTTTATTCAACAGAGGTTCAGACCTTTAGTGACTATGTAACATTTCTCAAATTGATCAAACAAGATGAATATGTAAGCCAAGAATGGGACTTCTTCAGAGATAGGTTCATACGAAGAGTATAAAATATTGTTCTACATTCACTACCATGAGAGATACTCCGGGACCTTCCCTCAAACTATAAACGGAATTCAGATCCTCTATTTGATCTTTACAACATAATAGAAGGTGAAACAGGCTTTTGAAGCAAGAGGGAAAGGCTCCGGCTTTTGTGAAAGTTTATTTTTATTATTTTTATTATTTTTAGTATTTATTTTTTTGGGTAAAGACTTTTGTGAAAGTTGATTGGGATAATGGTCGATGAAGGTGAATAGGACGAAAAGGGTTAGTTGGTTTCGTAACCTACAACTTGTCGTAAAACGATTAAATATGTTATGAAATTATTATAATGTGCAACTTATTTATGCAGCTGCAGCTGATATGGACTTTGGTGACATCGATTTCTCTGTAAGTACAACTTCAGTCTAGGCCTTGAGGGATGTGTGGGATTGCGATTCCAAAGCAGATTTTGTGCTTGCGAAACAGTGTATTCCAAAACAATTTTATGAATATTTTCGTTTCAAAGGCGATAATTATATAATCTTCTCCTAAATGCAATCCCAAACACCCTCTTAGTTTTTGCAAGTGATTCATTGCAACTTCCATGAGTTGTCTAACACGATGTGTTGTCACTTGTTATTCTGCAGAATCTTAACATGGGAGGTGGTGTGTTGGAAGACAAGATCATAAACCTTCATTATGTTATTACTTTATGTATGTTAAAACCTTAGTATATGATTAGTTTTAAGTATGTAGACATGGTTTTGGGTCTGCAGGATTCTAATATGGGTCAAATGTTTCATTCGACCCATTAAAAGTCAACTATGACAGTTAATATTGTTAAACTGTTATTTACAGTTATTTAGGGAAAAAGGTATGACTTTTAGTGAACCATCACAATGGTTCATTGCATCTTTTCAGTTAGTATAAATAGATAGGATTTTGTATTATGTAAATTCAATTCAAAGTAAAAAGGTTTGTGTTATATTTTATCTCTTTTACCCATTTACACTTACTACATCATACTATACCAAACACCCCTATATTTATCAGACATGTCTAATCCGAGTTCCTACTCAAACAAATGGCCAAGGATTAATAGAAGTACCTATGGCCTGCCCAACATCCACTAACTGAGTATGATATTGTGATTATAGCTCAAAGTCAACAGAAGATACACACAACTGAATTGGGATAAGTCAAAGGCATATAGAATTAAACAAAAGATCCGATTGGGATTAATGAAACGCGTAGCTAAATAAACAACAAAAGTAGCGAAGTAAATAACAAAAAAAGATGGAGACAAACGACCTTTGTTGAGATGGACGGCTGTAGCAGCTGATGGCAACGGTGAGTGGGGGAGGAAGCGGGAAATAGCAGATGTGGTAGACTAATCTAGAACATAAGGAGAAAGGAGTGTTTTTTTAAGGCGGATATTATAAGGCTGGGGTTGGAGCTCGTGCACGGCGTAATATTTTATTCAGTATTAGGCAGCATACTGCTGTTTTATATAAAGTTATAATTATCGAATGGTTGACTTTTCAATAAGTCTCACTTAGAGTCGTTTTCTGTAACTTGTACTTTATGCTATGAAGTAGCACCCTAATTGGTATTTTGCTGCTTCGTAATTTTGGGGGTGTTACATTAGATCATAATCGTGGATGTTTACATAGGCTTCACATTTTAAATAGTTGGAATTGAACGTTTTTCCAAGTATAATATAAACACGATTGGACCAACATGAAAAGGAACTGATATTGTAAATTTAATAAAAGCACAATTACATTGATAAAGTTAGCGAAAATCGACATCTGCTAAGACTTTTTTATGCAATAATAGTTTAAAACATATGTGGGACAACTTTTGACCCGTTTCCTTTTTTTAGTGACTCGTTTTCTTTTTTTAGTGACCCAATTTCCCACACCTTTTAGACGGCATAAAAAATATTACCATTACCCGTTACCCAGCCAGTTTAAAAAAGGCACATCCCAAACACAACCAAAGGTGAAGTATTCATATATGTTACAAATCACACACCGAAGCTATAATAACAATTATGCAAATAGAATCTGAACCTGAACTTGCACACTCATTAACTAAAGTAGTGTTTGGTTATGCTTAAAAATGCGTAAAAAAGTCTAGTAGATACCTGTACGCGAAAGCAAGTCACCACAAACCAAGCAACCTGAGAAAAATGAAACAAAAACTGAAACGCACACTCATAAAAAAACACTCTTGACGGTGTGTTTGAACGGTTTATATACGACTAATTTGGCCGAATTTGGAATCTGTCTAATATCTTTTTAGTGAATGAATTACAATTTAGTAAAAATACGTACTTGTGTGGGTCATGCAGTTTGATTCGACACTGTTCCAAGGGACGTTCCTCAAATGATCAAAGATTCTAGAAACAGGCACGCTGTATCTATTCACCGTGTCACGACTTCCAATTGGCAAGATCCTCATGACATTTCTACTGATGTTGACAGTTTGAATATCTGTAGATGGTGCTTTGTGACCTTCAATACCTTCCCCGGGAGGGATTGTGTACTCTCGTAAGGCATTAGCGGTAACTTGATTGCCATCAGCCGCGTACATGAAGTGTAACGACACATCAACAACTTTCGGACAGTGATGTATGTTTGAAAAAGACAATTTTTTTACTTGTGGTATTACGAACCATTCCATATGTAATTTTACCGATGGTATGAGTAACAAAAAGAAATGCGTATTCCAACATATTCAACTTAATTGTTTAGAAGTAGACGTCTTTTTCTTTATACCAGGGACTTACAATAATCATTTCACACGTATCCCCAAACAAACCAGGCATATATAACTTTTATTAATTGGTGAATCGGGTCAGTGAATGAGGCTCAGATCCACTGGTGTGGGAATCACACGATACACCATATGTGGCTGCAATCACAGTCTACCTATGGTTGACTCGCCAAGACAGATGTCTGTGAACCATGGCTCAAATAAAACACAACAGTAGAAGATTGTCATAATCTCCTATTGCTTATATGACACTATCCATAAAAAATAAATAATATCCCAATAATTTATGCAAGATTAGGATATGAAAGTGGCATATGTCTTTTATACAGTGCGTGTTTTTTTGTTAACGAAAAGAGAAAGAGGTAAAGACACGTAGTGTCGACGTGTATGAAAGAGGAGGACAATTATTAACGACCGGGTTACAACGGGTCGGGCTTTGTTTTTCTCATTCAATGCTTCATTAAACATGCATTGGGATTACGATCCTGGCTTTTAATATTAAGAGTAATTATCATACAAGTTATTCTTTATTGAGCTATAAGTTTCGGCTCGTATGTAAATGGAAATATGAGGCTCAGATAGGTAGACAAACGAAAAAAGAAGACACACCCGCCATGGCTGCAAATCTAGGAATTTACCCCGCCAAGATACGGAGGATCCTAACTTTAATCAAAGCAACTCAAACTCATCACAACCTGTTACAATCAATATCTCCATCACTATCATGTCTTAAAAATTGATTGACATGGCGGTTATCGAATTTTAGAACAACTTCTTGAGCCGTCATGACTACAAACACTTTCTTGTGCTGCCTCGCCAAGATACGGTTAATTTTTTTACCTGAACCATATTAATTGTTCTACTCTTTCACACACGTGGCCATTACGCGTCTTTGATTTTTCTCTTTTCCTTAACAAAAAAACGCACACCATTTATATCCATCTCAGATTAGCCAAAGTCTTATGGATAAGCCATAAGTTAAACTAAGCGAACTCATAAGGTGGTGTGCCCGTATTCTATGATCCAAATAAAGAAAAGTAATCACAAAACACATCCCCTCATTATCCCAAACAACACAACTCCTTATATCAGGGGCTTACAATAATCATGTCACATGTATCCCCAAACAAACCGGGCGTATATAACTTTTATTAATGGGTGAATCAGATCAGTGTATGAGGCTCAGATCTACTGGTGTAGGAATCACACAATACACCATCCCTGGCTGCGACCACAGTCTACCTGTGGTTGCCTCGGCAAGATAGATGTCTGTGAACCACGGCTTACGAAAACACAACAGTAGAAGATTGTCATCATCGCCTATTACTTATATGACACTGTCCATAGAAAATGAATAATATCCCAATAATTTATGCAATATCAGGATATGAAAGTGGCGTTGATATTTTCAAGCCAAAACACACAACTAATTGCAACTTTAGGGTTTTAGCTTAAAAAAATCTACGCGCCTTACAATTTTCGCAGTAATATAAGGGTCAAATATAAGTACCAGTGCCAACTTCCTCTACACTAAAATCATTCTATGTAAATGAGACTAACTCGAATCTTTTACAAAGAGGTTTAGGCATGCAAGTATATGGAATCGACACCAAAAACCCACCATGGCTGCAACCACGTGGTCGCCCCGCCAAGATACGGGTTCTGATACACCACGTTTACCGAAACAATAAAGGCACATGAATCATAGTGTCAGCCGTATTATATACATTATATAAACTTAACAAACGCTAAGAATACTGCATGAATTTTCACAAAATGAAACATAAATAATTTACCATATCAACTGAAAACTAAATATTTAGAATATACCTTTCAATCCGTCAAAAAATTGTAACTCAGTTCGACACACTCCCATCGATTCCAATCAAAGACAACAAACGCAAATCCCCAACAAAACAAACCAATCATATGAAGCATCTAAGGTCACTAACGTCGCCTACCGACCACCGACGCCACACACCATGGACAACGGCAATGAAGAGGTCGACGACATCGTGGTGGTATAGGTATTATACCTTTAATATTAAAAGTCAGGATCGTCATCCCTGCACCAACAGAAAGAGCAATAAAGATAGATCTAATAGATCTGAGATCTAAAATATGAGATGTATATAGATGGTGTGAGTTTTTGACGTGTATGAAAGAGAAAGAGATAAAGACACGTAGTGTCGACGTGTATGAAAGAGAAGAACAATTATTAAGTGAGTGTGACAATTCTGTGAGAGGAGAAAGTGGGAGAGAAAAGAGATAACGTTATTCGGGTCGAGTGATTTTCACATTAAGTGCATTTATTAAACCCGCCTAGGGAGAACGATCTTGCGGTTTAATATTAAATGTATATATATATATATATGTATGTATGTATATATGTATGTATATATGTATGTATGTATATATGTATATATATATAAGTGAATATGCGGCTGTCATGCATCTAAGCTTACATGCAACATCATTTAATATCACAAGAAATTACGTCATTTTGATTATTATTTTTTCAACATTTGAGTAGTGGAACAAATATATGTGTAGTGAAACACTTTTTAATGATGAATCAAATCAAACCTTTTTTGAATCTACAACTAATTGTTTAGTTAATAGAAACACCTAACAATATAATATATAAAAAACATATATCAAAATGAACTAAACTTTAGTGATGTTGTGATGCAATCAAGAGAAAACACTAATATTGTGAAATACATGATACAAATGAGGTAAATTTGATGTTTTTTTGGTTAAAATGACATTTTTTGCATGTAAGCTTAGATGCAATACATCCCCATATTCACTTCCCCAAATCTATATACAATACCTTGTAAAAAGACTCATAAACCTAAATGTGTTATAACGATGATTTTAATTTTACCGTGTCATTTTACAAGACTTTTTACCTTTGAAATATACATGTCATTTTACAATAAGACAACTTGACATCTCAAACGCCCATTTGTATTTTAACAAATAAATTATTTAGGAAAAGGAACATAATTGTGTTCATGTTTAGAGTCTCTACCCTTACATGTTAATCATAAATTATCTAATTACTAGTATATTTTAGGGTAAAGTGCAAGAAATGTCCTTGTGGTTAGTTAAAATTGCAATTTTTGTTCCCATTAAGATTTTTTTTGCACTGCGTTCCCCTCAAACTACTATTCCGCTGCATTCCGTGTCCCTCTTGCTAACGCTCATCAGTTTTTTTTCATTAAGTGGACTAACGTGCCACACACGTAAAGGCATTTTGGTCATTTACATTTTCCCCTTGATTTCATCACACTACCAAGTTACTGTTCACCCTTTAGCTTCCTGAGAAAGCTAGTGAGTACCTCAAGGATGAAATTTGCAAGAACAACTTTATTACTTTAACATATACCTACCGCTCATTTATCTTAAATATTTTAAAGTATAAATTCATACCCCCCACACACAACACACACATCTAAGAACACAAAGGTTCATTTTCATAAGAAAAAGATGTCGCGTTGTCTTGATCTTGTTATTGCTTCCAACTTATATATAATAGCTGACATGATGATCGTACATATCCAAAGGGAGATAGCCAGAGACTTGCACCAGGCCAGAGAGATGATGAATCTATGTCAAGGGTTTACTGACAGGGTATTGGAGAGGGGGGGAGCTAATTGTCGAGCTCTAAGCCTTGCATTATGATGCATATTTTCTTTTAAATAAATTACCAAGTTTTAAATTTATAAAACACGTTTACCTATGGTCTACCACGCACTAACAGACAGAGAACCCGATCGTGTATATTGTAGGTTTTGGTAAATCTGAGGTCGTCATAAGAGATAAGTGTTTAGGTTTTTTTACCTTGAATTATTACGTTTTAATAGCTGATTTGTATTTGAAGTGAAAGAAAATAAATGCAGAAAAAGAAATGGGAAACGTAATCAAGGGAGAAAGGCGTACTAGCCTAGTTACTACTCTATTAGCGTGAAGATGATATTTCCTAGTGTAATGTTTAATTCCCATTTATTATGGTGGTTCTAATATCATTAGGCATGCGTTGTAATCGCAACCTAACATATACTTTCTATGATCTCAACCCTGTTGCTCATAAAAATCGGGCATCTAGGTTATAGTCATTATACCCTCAACTATTCTAAAGACTAGTAATGTTAACAATCCCACTACTTGACATTAAACCCTCCTAAATGGATTTCCCATACTTTATAAGTGACTGATCTAATGCAGACGGTGGTATGGGAAACTGATGTGTTTCAAAAGCTTTAAATTTATAATGACTGATAGTACCGATTTATTATAGGGAAACACACGGGTAAAAGTATAACCCACGTATGTAGTATAATTTTTAGGCAAGACCAGGTCGTTCCACGAGATTAGGTATTCTAAGAAATAGTCAATAAAATTACAAAAAGGTACTTATCTTATAGACTGTCACTGATCTAAAGATAACGATTTGATTCAAGAAATAAAGAACATGTTTGGTTAAGAAACACGAAACATTATGGACAAACTTGAGTAGATGAATGATTCACGAATGAAATTATAATCGATTTAAGAATGTTTAATTACTTAGAAAGATTATCTATTATTCATAATGAAAAACCCTTTCGGCCTTTATCTTTTATTATGAAAAATGCTTTAAGCGTAATTCGTGTTTGATAATGAGTAGTATAAGTTTGCTAAGCCAAGTTCGTTAGACATATGGTTTAGCGTTAAACCCTTTTGTACTTGGTTTAATGTTCGTTTACTTAGCCAATCCTCACAAGGTCTAGTTGTCATAGACAAACAACTTGGAAATCAATCACTTAACCAGAGTCTTTCGACCTATATCCGGAATAAATGGTGATCAAACAAAGATTAAATAGTCCAAGTTCAAAAACATCAAGCTTATATTATTCATATCAAAAGCTCATTCAAAAGTTAAGTTTGATCCATAATAATCATGTAGCTCCTAACTAAACATGTTAATCTACTTAACAATCATAATAACAACACATATAACAATCATGGTGAATTCAACATTTATATTATCAAAAGATAGAAACATGTTTTTAACAATATTTCAAGAGTAGATGTTCAAAACCTTACAATGCCTTCCAAGAACAATGTAACAATTGACTATAGTAACACTAGCAGCTCCAACTTTCTGAGGGTTTGCTTGCTTTTTTACCAGGAAAGTGATAAAGGTGGTGGTTAACCTTTAAAACCTCCTTAGAACTACTAAAACTACTAGAACTTGTGATTGATGATTGGAAGATGAGAATGGAATGATTTGAGTGATGATTTCCTCCAAAATTTATGCTCTATTTATACTTGAGGTTAGGTCTTCAGTTGCATAATTTGGGGGAGTGAAAGGTTGCACAATCATTGCAATCATTTATGATTTGGGAGTAACTAGCAGGAAAGTGCGCCTCACAAAAGAAATTGTGCGCCGCACTTGGTGATTAATTAAATGGCATTCAATTCGTTTAGAAGTATGTCACACAAAATATATTGTGCGTCGCACTTTGGCTTTAATCATTAACTCCTCTTTAATTTTTCTTCTAGATCCTTCTTGTAACGACCGTTAGTGCATTTTAACTGGATTTTTTTGCATCGTTAGTCCTTTTCATCACTTTTGGTCCTGAAATGAATATTACACAACAAACAGGCAAATTTTGCAATATTTCATGCGTTAATGTATATATATTTAGTGTATTTTTGAGGGATATTTATGTATATTTGGAGCGTTATCAAATCCCCCCATACTTAGCTTATTGCTTGCCCTCAAGCAATCAAAACAAAAGAATTTTGTTTGGTAAAACAAATTTATGATCACAAGCAAAGATAACGCGACAAAGCAACTCATGAATTTTTTATAGATAAGATTCGCTCAATTTGGTAAAATAGATAGTAAACGGAAGTCACTCTTACACGCAGTCATGAAATGTTCAAATTACCATAGGCTTGTACAAGAAACTAAACTTCACCGACATGGCGTAAGCACCAAACATAAACGTCAAAAGAGGTAAAAGTTTTAGTGATAATATTTATTATTTGTTAAGAAAGGTTTATAAATAAATCATAATCTATTTTATCTGTAATTTAACCAACTATTCACTTATATCATCCTTCTTTTTCTCATATATATATTTCTTCTCTTTTTTTCATTTTTTCATTTGGGGAAACTTGCTTTCCCTCTCATACTTAAGATCAGCACACTTCTTTTGCATAAAATAGCAACATTTGAGCTCCTTAATTTGAACGGATAAAATTTCAGATAATTTAGTTAAAAATCTTTTCAAACAAAATTTATTGTTTACTTATATTTATATTTTTATCACCTCTTAATTGGCAAATGTTTATAACACGCGAATGTGTTCCTACTGCGGTCTCATAAAGATTTCAAGCACAAGTTCTAGAATTAACAAATCACTGGCATACTCATATAATTTAAATCGATACCAATGCTCCAGAAAAGGCGACAAAACTACAAATACACAGCCGTAACGACGGGTGAGATATTTGCAATTGCTCACTCCTTAACTCGAGAAAGCTAAAGATAAAATCATTTTAGGTATTAAAAACGGATACCCGAATCCTTAAAATCTAATCCTCACAATTTTTTTCTGGGTGGTATAAATAAGCTAGTAATGTTATCAATCCAAAGTCAGATTGCTTGAATGTGATCAATAAAATGTTATTTTCAAAAATATATTACTATTTTTTAAAAAAATTTCAGTTTATCTCCCCCATACTTAATATGAGCATTGTCCTCAATGTAAAAATATTATAGAAAAAGATAAAATGGAAAAGTTAGATATACTTTTCAATTGCGATTGATATTCTGAATCTTTTCTTCGTGCCAATTCGTCTTTTGTCTTTACCTGTTAAAGAATGTAGACATTGCATAACACATGCGAAGTAATAATATTCCTAATAGATTAATAATAATAGAGTATGATAATATTGTTTTTAAATGCCAACAGAGGCATTTTACACACCATAATGATAATAATAATAATGTTTTTTAATTGTTTTTTAAACACACGTGACCTAACATGCGGTCACGTAACTAACTCGTGTCATCTCGACACTACTCGTCATCATCCCGCTGCTGATGTGGCTGGTACTGTGGTGGCAGAGGTGGATACTGCTGATAGTACTGGTCGTATGGTTAGGCGTAACCAGGTGGGTTGTAGGCTCCCTGCAGTGGAACACTATAAACCCCAGCCATATGCTCTAACAATCCATGATATCTGTCCTAGTGATATGACTGTCTATACTCCATCCGCTTTATCGCATCCTGATGTATCTCCATACGACCTATCCTATAAGTCCTGCATAGATGCTCTTGGAGGTCTAGGAATACCAACTCTAGGCACACCCGGTTGTGGATCTTCAGGAATAAGTTTACCATCAGAATCGATCAAATCTCTAAGTGTAGTTGTATCCAAATCCCTACAATAAATTAAATCACTCAGACTCCTCACCACATCTTCAGTCAACACCCTGCATTTCCTAGCAAGCTTTGAAATAAACTGTTCACAACAAATTTGACTCTCTTTCTGAGTCCCAGCTCCTTTTCTCTTCATACATTTTGCAATCAACCAAGCTACATTCGCATATCCATTTTGATTTCTAGCATCAAATATACTTAGAAGCCATAAATCATTCTTCTGCACCTTGTCATACCCAGTCGTCCTCTGACACAAACCATAAGTGATCATTTTGTGAATCTCCCTCAAAATTAGGTTCCTGATAGTAGAAGTATGACTCCTCGACAAACTAAGGTTTTCCTCTCGACTAATGCTCAACCAATAATTTGTAGCATTAAAATTATCATTACTACGTAAACCTCCTTCATAGTAAACAATAAAACCATCCTCCTCTAGCTCAACTGCTTGATATAATCCCAATCTACGAGCAAACTCTAATAAAGGCAAACTGTGGGCTCGTCCACCAAGTTTAAACTTGATGATCTTTGTTGGGAAAATAGATTGTAACAGACTTAATACTAGTAGAATAACAGTTAAGTCTGGTAGTTATAGTTAGTTCTGTTAGTATTGAGTTAATACTGGCAGTACTAAGTTAGTACTGGTAGAGTATAGCAGTACTAGAGTTAGTACTGGTTATAGTTAATTCTGTTTATAGTTAAGTCTGTTTATGTAACAGAATAGTAATAGTTATCTTAGAGATATCTTAGGAGGTATCTTAGGAAAGGATGAGTATTATCCTTTTACACGTTTGTAAAGCTCATTAGGGTTTTCCTTTGTGTATAAGAGGAACCCTAAGACACAATGATATGTACGTTTTTGATTAGAAATATCAATAGAAGCATAGAGCTTAATAGCAATTTAGTATTATCGTTTCTTCTTTACTCTTGTGTTAAGATGCCGCATTAACACTTGATAATTCATAGTCAGTGTCTCTCATATAGTTGATTTGGATTTATCCGAGTTATCTATAGTCTCACAAAGGCTAGTCAGATCCTAAACCTAGGACCTACAAGTGGATCAGAGCCTTTAGAGGGACTCTGAGAAAGAAGAATCACTAGATCACAAACAAACACTCTCATACAATTCTATACAAAATGTCTAACCTTGCCAATGATGATTTCTCACAACATCTCAGTGATGATGAAGAATCAAACCATAAAGATTCATCAGCCACTGGTGCTGAACCTAAACAACAACAACCAATGATTCCCCAAACTACTGCTATCTCAAATATCAAACTCCCAATTCTGAAGAAGGAGGAGTATGATATCTGGGCAATGGAGATGGAGCATTACCTGATTACGATTGTACAATGAGGGTATGGAAGGTAATTTCAGAATGGAAACTCCAAGAAGGAATTTCAATGGAAAGGAGGTGTTGTTCGCAGTACTATTCACCAGTTACTCAGCAGAGATTCAAGCTTTGAAAAGGAAGGAGGAAAATAATATTTTGTTGATGGCCATTCCTAAAGAACATATGAGAAGATTTCATGGAATGGATGATGATAAAAAAATCTGGGAAGCCATCAGAACTAGGTTTGGTGGTAATGCTAATTCAAAGAAAATGCAAAAGGCTGTTTTTCAAACAACATTAGAAGCATTTAAAAGAAATCCGAATTTCTGAAGAGACTAGAAAAAGGATATGACAGGTTTCAACAGTTACTTTCTCAATTGGAAGCTCATGGTGCTGAGGTATCAACAGAAGATGCAAATCATAAGTTTCTTAGATCCTTGCCGTCAGCATGGTCTAATCTGGCAATGACTATGAGAACTAATCCTGAGATTGATAATTTATCAATTGATGATTTGTACAATAACCTTAGAGTATTTGAGCAAGAAATTCAGGGTGCTTCAAAAACATCTTCAAGTGCTCAAAATGTTGCTTTTGTTTCACAAAGCAAAAGCAGCACTAATAAGGTTAAGTCTGGTTTTTCTGGTGCATACAGTTCTTGCACTCCTTCTACTTCTTCAACCAATGTTCCTGAAAAAGAAGTTCTTGCTGGTTTTGCTGATGAAGTAATCTATTCCCTCTTTGCCAAACAAACAGAGGATTTGGACTTACTTCATGAAGATCTGGAACAGATTGATGATGTAGATATTGAAGAAATGGACATCAATTGGCAAATAGCAATGATTGCTATTCGAATGAAGAAGTTCTATAAGAAGACAGGAAGGAGAGTTCGCGTGGATGGAAAAACTCCTGTTGGCTTTGACAAAAAGAAGCTTGAGTGCTTCAATTGTCACAATACTGGTCACTTTGCTAGGGAATGTACAGCAAAGGGGGTACAAGATGGAAAGAAGAAGAGAGATTCTCCTTATCAACATCAAGAAGCTGGGAAGCAAGAGAAGAATCAGATGGGTTTGCTGACAATGGATGATGGGATTGTCAATTGGGGAGAACACACTGAAGCTGAAGAAACAAATCATGCACTTATGGCTATCAGCTCAAGCAATGAGGTATCTTTGTGTTCTAAAACTTGCATTGATTCATATAATAAGCTTAAATTACTGTATGATGAACAAATGAATCAGTTAGGTGATCAAGAAGCACAAATACTTGCATATAGTCAAGCTGTTAAGAAACTAGAAGCTCAACTTGTTACTTCTCAAAAACAGCAACTTTCTCTAAATGAAAAGCTTGCATTTCAAGCTAATGAAATACATGAAAAAGATGAAAAGCTTAAAAGATATAGAAGAATAGGAATGAAAGCTGTAAAAGAAAAGGAACAATTGCAGAAAACAGTAGATTCATGGAAAGACTCTTCCAAGAACCTTTGGAGATAAATTAGTTCTGGCATGAGTTCAAATAATAAACTTGGCTTAGGATTTGAAATACAATCTAATGATGAGGTTCTAAGTTATGAGGAAGAAATGAATTCTTCTGTCTTTAAGTGTTCAAAAGATGATTCAATAGGAAAACCTTCTTACAGTAGATTTACAAAGACCAATGTTTTTAAAGGTGTCCCACCTCCTTTAAGTGGAGATTATACTCCTACACCACAAGAGGAAATTGATGATTCTTTGTATGTTTATGGTAAAAAGGGTCCTCAAAAACCTGAAATTAGTATGTCAGATGACAATTCTTCTGAGCATTCTACATGTCAATCAAATAACAGTGAAGGATCTTGTGAAAATACCTCTGAGCATTCTTTTGAGACTGAATCAGAAAGTTTAAGTGAACCAAATGAGATGTCTAAGTCAAGGTTGGAAGTAACTAATGAGAAAGATGTGTCTGCTCCAAAATCAAAAGAAGTTGAACCTAGTTGTGTCACACACATAAAAACTCCTAGGCAACCACTCAAAGATAAAGAAACACATAAAGTTAATAGGAAGAATTGGAATGATATGATGGAAAGAGAACTAGGGGAAGGTTACTCTTTTACAAAGAAGAAATGTTTTGTTTGTGGTAGTCTAAATCACTTGATTAAAGATTGTGACTATTATGAAAAGAAAATGGCTAGGGAAGCTGAGGTTAAGAGGGTTGTTAATACTGGTAAATGGTGGTGCCATATACCAGTTTGGTCTATAAGCAAAAGGATTATATGCTAAATCAATTTGTCCTAGACCAGTACTACTTTATGCTGGTGGCAAAGTTTTAATACTGTTAGGCATAATTTATACTGGTTAGGGACCATAAGATTAATTCTGGTAGACCAAAAGTTAATGCTGTGTTAGTATAAAGTTAATACTGTTGATCTAACCAGTCATTTAACTCAACAAAACCTCAAACAGTTCAAGTCCCAAAAGACCACAGATGAATCAAATGAATCAAAGAATGGACTTTTCAAAATCATATTCATCTGTAAGAAGACCTTTTGCAAACTCTACAGCACAAATGGCTAATTCTAATGCTGTAATGGGAAATTGGGGATCTGTTGTTAAGACCTCGGCAAGTTATAATTGGAGGAACACTAGACCAAACTTTAATTATAATAGTGGACCTACTTTTATTAGAACTGTGAATGCAAATGGTCCACAAGGCAGACCTAAGCCTGCAAAGGCCTAGGTCCCTAAGAGAAACTAATTTCTCTTTTTCATGTGCAGGAACATCCACTAAAGAACATGGTAGATAGAGGTATTTTTGATAGTGGATGCTCAGGGCACATGACAGGTAACAAGGATCAAATGGAGGATTTTGAAGAATTCAATGGGGGATCTGTTACCTTTGGAGGTAGCAAAGGCTACATATCTGGTAAAGGTAGAATAAGAGTTGGTAATTTAGATTTTGATAGTGTGTCTTTTGTAAAAGAATTAGGGCATTTTAATCTTTTCTCAATATCACAAATTTGTGATAAGCAGCACAAGGTTCTTTTTACTGAAACTGAATGTCTTGTTGTGTCTTCTGACTTTAAGATGCCTGATGAAAATCAGATACTTTTAAAAGTTCCTAGACACCACAACATGTACAGTTTTGACATGAAGACACTGCTCCTGCAAAATGGTTTGCCTGTTTGATTGCAAAGCCTCATCTGATGAATCTCTAAATTATGGCATAGGAGGTTAGGTCACTATCATATTTTAAAACCTAAACAAATTGTGTAGGGAAACCTTGTCGAGTTATACTTCCAAGGTTTTCAAAAATGACCACACTTGTGTTGCATGCCATAAAGGCAAACAACACAGGGCCTCCTGCAAGGCCAAGTTAGAAAGATTAATTACTGTGCCTTTACACACTTGATATGGATTCTTTTTTGGTCTCTTTGTGAAAAGCATTAATCACACTTGGGCACAAGTTAATTGCGTGTAATCACTGATGATTGTACCAGATTTAGTTGGGTTTTCTTTTTGGCTTCTAAGGATGAAACTAGTGGCATTCTTCAGACCTTTATTAGGCAAGATTGAAAACCAGCTTAGTCTATAGAGTTAAAATCATTAGATTCAAGTAATAGGCATGAATTTAGAATATAAGTTATCTTGTAAATTTTGTGGTAAGAGTATAGTACTTGCTAGAACTCACAACAAAATGGTGTTGCTGAAGACATGATACAGAACCCTAAATTGGGCTGCTAGAACTATGCTAGCAGATTCTCTTCTTAACCAACCACCTTTTTGGCAAGTAGCAGTTAGTACTGTTGCTATATTTTTATGGGGTAAGAGTGACAATAAACCTCAAAACAAAACTCCATATGAGCTTTTGTTTGGCCACAAACCAATTATTAGCTACATAAGACCTTTTGGGTGTCATGTTACCATTCTAGATACTCTTAGTGTGCTTGGCAAGTTTGATGAAAAATCTAATGAAGGATTCTTAGTTGGTTTACTACTAAATTAGCAAAGCCTATAAGGTTTATAAATTTAGTAACCAAAAGGGTAGAAGTAAATTGCATGTTAACTTTCTTGGAAGATATCCCACAATGTTCAAAGGAGTAGGATATAGATGGATGTTTGATATTGACTATCTTTCTGATTCTATGAACTATATTCCTGTGTCTTTGGAGAATCAAGCTAACCTACATGCAGGTGATTCAGCAGTAACTAACAGTGCAGGTACTCCAACACCTATTGCTTCTGAGGAAAAAGATGAGGAAGTAGAACTTATTGTTATGCCTTCAGCTGTTAGGATTCCTGAAGAAAAAAGTTGGATATCAAGGACTTCTTCCACAACTCAGAACCTCAAAAAGAGATGAAGGATTCCTCTACTAATCCTAAGATTCAAGCTTTTAGAAGAGAGTTGGAAGAAATTGCCCTAAAGCATTTAGGGAAAGTCCCTGAAAACAACACTACCAGTACTCCTTCAGTTAATACTGGTAGTCAGACAGTTAATACTGGTAGGCTTGATCATGATGATTCACTTATGCCAGAGCTCGAAATCTTTCACAAGCCTGAGACAGGAATTTTTGATGAGGCATCTTATGATGAGGAGGGTGTGATAACTGACTTCAACAGTCTTCCTACAGAAATTGAAGTCAGTCCTACTCCTACACTTAGGATTCATAGTATTCACCCAAAAAGTCAAATACTTGGTGATCCTAAGTCAGCTGTGCAAACTAGGAGCAAAGTGCAGAACAAATCAGGAGCTCATGCTCTTCTCAGTCATACTCAAAAACAGCAAAGAAACAATCACAAAGATCAACAGCATTGTTTGTTTGCATGTTTTCTATCTCAAGAGGAACCTAAAAAGATTGCTGAAGCTTTACAAGATGACAGTTGGGTTCAAGCCATGCAAGAAGAACTGTTACAGTTCAAGCTACAACAAGTATGGGTTCTTGTAGATCTACCTCATGGAATGAAGGTGATTGGCACCAAGTGGGTCTACAGAAATAAAAGAGATGAAAGAGGTGTGGTTGTGAGGAATAAAGCAAGATTGGTGGCCCAAGGGTACACACAGGAAGAAGGTATTGACTATGATGAGGTTTTTGCTCCTGTGGCAAGAATAGAAGCTATCAGGTTGTTTTTGGCCTTTGCCTCATTTATGGGGTTCATAGTATACCAAATGGATGTTAAAAGTGCTTTTCTGTATGGCACTATAGATGAAGAGGTTTATGTATCACAACCTCCTGGTTTTGTTGATCCTGATCATCCAAATAAGGTTTATAAGGTGGTCAAAGCTTTGTATGGACTGCACCAAGCCCCTAGAGCTTGGTATGCTACTTTATCAACATTCCTAGAGAAGCATGGATACAAGAGGGGCACAATTGACAAGACTTTATTCATTAAAAGAGACAAAAAGGATATCATGCTGGTTCAAGTGTATGTGGATGATATCATTTTTGGTTCTACCAACAAGTCTTGGTGTGATGAGTTTGAAGCCTTGATGCAAAGCAGATTTCAAATGAGTTCCATGGGTGAACTCACATTTTTCTTAGGTCTACAAGTCAAGCAGAACAAGGGAGGAATCTTCATCTCTCAGGACAAATATGTAGCTGAAATACTCAAGAAATTTGATCTTGTGAATGTGAAAGCTGCAATAACACCAATGGAGACAAAGATGCCTTTGACAAAGGATGAGGAAGCTTTTGATGTAGATGTACACTTGTACAGATCTATGATAGGTTCCCTCATGTACTTAACTGCTTCTAGACCTGATATTATGTATGCAGTATGTGTTTGTTCACGTTTTCAGGTAACTCCAAAGATTTCTCATCTCAATGCTGTCAAGAGAATCTTCAAGTATCTCAAGGGCAAACCAAACTTGGGCTTATGGTATCCTAGGGAATCACCCTTTGACTTGGAAGCATTCTCTGATAGTGACTATGGAGGGTCCAACCTTGACAGGAAATCCACAACTGGTGGTTGTCAATTTCTTGGACAAAGACTTATCTCATGGCAATGCAAGAAACAGACAATTGTGGCCACTTCAACAACTGAAGCTGAATATGTAGCTGCTGCAAATTGCTGTGGACAAGTATTGTGGGTTCAAAATCAATTGTTGGACTATGGTTTCAATTTCATGAATACCAAAATCCACATTGATAATGAAAGCACAATATGCATTGTGAAGAACCCAGTTTATCATTCTAAGACAAAGCACATCGAGATTCGTCACCACTTCATAAGAGATTGTTATGAGAAGAAGCTCATAAGTGTGGAGAAAATTCACACAGACTTAAATGTAGCTGACTTGTTGACCAAACCTTTTGATGGACCTCGGTTTAATTACTTGGTGGTTAGCATTGGTATGATTAACAAATAGCTATTTTTAAGGGGAGGCTTAGTTGTATAGTTTGTTTAATTCTGGTAGCTAAGTAGTCTTAATACTGTTAGTTAAGTTTATTTTAATTCTGGTAGCTAAGTAGTATTAATACTGGTAGTTATGTCATATTAATACTGGTGGTAGAGTAGAGTTAATTCTGGTAGTTAATACTGGTAGTTAAGTAGAGTTAATTCGGGTAGTTAGTTTTCATTAATTCTGTCTATACAATTTCTTGCAGTATGTTTTTCTTTGTTTTAGACTAATTTTGCAGGCCTAGCATGGATGCAAGGGAGGAGTGCCAAGGTTTTTAACTGGTGTACACTGTTCATACATATTTAATTCTGGTTGAAAAAGAGTTAATTCAGGTTGACTCTTAATTAATTCTGTTTGACCAAAATTAAGTCTGGTAGTGAAATTGTTAATACTGGTAGGTTTATTGTTAATGCTGGTTGCGGGAAATTTGACTTTTTCTGACTTATCACTGTTTAAATGTTACCGTTAGAGATTTTTACGGCGCAATAGTCGTACAACAGAGAAGCTATATATAGATAAAGTTTGATTTCTCTTTCATACTTTTCTTTTTATTGCTATCTTCTTTTATTGCAAAGTAAAAATTTCCTCTATAACGAAAATAGTCAAGAGTTCTGTTACCAGCATCTACAATTACAAACGCATCAAAACCCAATTACATTGATAAAATTGTCAAATGGCTCAATTAAAGTATTGTGACAAACACAATCAAGTGGGGTTTTTGCGCAAGCCTGACGAGAGTGCAGGGTTTGCTGAGATAGTGGATTTTCTTCGAGGTTCCAACCTCAGGTATGCTTTAACCACTAATCCAACTATCTACGATTCCCTTATCAAACAGTTTTGGCAGACTGCAACCGCCAATACTAACGCTGAGGGGACTCTAGAAATAAAGGCAACCATAGATACCATAAGGTACACAATCTCTGAGGCGTCAATTAGGGATTCACTTCAATTAAATGACGCCACAGGAATAACAATGTTGCCAAATGATGAACTTTTTGAGGGAATGGGGCAAATAGGGTATCCTACTGATGGAACCTTTACTTTTTGGAAAAGTTTTTTCACACCCCAATGGAGATACTTAGTCCACCATCTTTTACACTGTATAAGCTCTAAAAGTGGTGGATGGGATCAATTTGGTAGCAATATTGCTACTGCGTTGGTCTGTCTATCCACTGGTAGAGTTTATAACTTTTCAAAGCTCATTTTTGATGGTATGGTGGCAAATTTGAAAAGCAAGACAAAGTTTTTGATGTATCCTCGTTTTCTGCAAATGATTTTGAATATTCAAACAGAAAACAAACACCTTTATCTAGCTGTGAGCCTGACCAAAAAGATCTTTGGGAATATGAAAAGGGGTTTTCGAGGGGCACCAAGACCTTTATTGCCTTCTATGTTGCTTGTTGCTACTAACCCAAATGCAGGACAAGAACATGCTGCTGTGGCTCAATCCCAACCCTCATCATCAACACCTCAAGTACCATCTCAACCACCTACACCTACACCACCACCTATCCCTACACCTACACCTACACCACCACCTATCCCTACACCTACACCAATACCTGACACTGAACCTACACCATTTGAGCATATCTCTGAGGAGCCATCTCCTGTCCACCATCACTTCTCACCCCCACAAGAACAGGCTCCAAGTCAAATGCCTATGGATGATTTACTTCATGAAGTTCCTAAGTTGATATCAAGAATTGACAGCTTGGAGATGGATCTCAAACAAACCAAGCTGACCATGGGAAATGCCATAGTGAAGTTAGTCAAGAAGGTGAAGAAGTTGGAAGGGTTTTTGAAAAGGAGGAATTTGGTTTTGTCAGATTCAGAGGAGGAAGAACCTGAGGCTCAAGGGAGGAAAAGTCAAGATGATCCTCAAGATTCTTCAGTACAAGGATTGGTTACTCCTTCTTCAACAAGAGTAAAAGCTTCAGGGGAGGAACAAGAGGAAGACATAAGTCCAAACACTCTTGAAGCAGCCAAAACTCTCTCCAAGGTTGCATCTTTAAAGACAAGGTCTATTGATAAGGGAAGGAGGTACAAGAGAAGAAAAGAGGCTAAGGGAAAGAAAGTAGTCTCAAGCCTGGATTTTCAAGAAGAAGCTGATGCTGGTGCTGAACAAGTTAATACTGCTAGTGCTGAACAAGTTAATACTGCTAGTGCTGAACAAGTTAGTACTGCTGAAGGAATTAATACTGGCAGTATTAAACTTAGTACTGGTGATGAACTACTTAGTACTGTTGATGCTAAGAAGTCTACTTCTGATCAAGATAAAGGACAAAGAGAAGGAAAAGCTCCCATGATCAGTGAAGAAACTCCAAAGAAGTCAAAGGAACAAGTGTTACAAGAGGAAGCTAGCCTTGCTGAAGCAATTAGGTTGGATAATCAGCAAAGAGAAGAGGTAGCTAAACAGGTACATTTGGATTCTCTCTTGGCTCAAAGAATTGCAGAAGAAGAAGAGTTGAATGAGCAACAGAAGAAAAGAAAAGCTCAAGTTCAGTTTGAAGCTCAGCATTACACAAATGAAGACTGGGATTTGATTAGAGCAAAGCTTGAAGCTAATGCTGAATTGACAAAGAGCATGCTAGGAAGTGAAGTACAAGGAGAGGATTTTGCAAAGAAAATGGTTGATCTTGTCAATCAAAGGAAGAAATACTTTGCAGAAGAAAGAGCTAGAGCAAAAAGAAACAAGCCCATGACTCAATCACAACTGAAGACTTACATGATGAACTACTTGAAGAATCAAGGGACATGGAAGCTATCTCAGCTGAAGAGTTTGAGCTTTGAAGAAATCAAGAAGGAATTTGATAAGCTTGTGAAACAGGTTGAGTCCTTTGCACCAATAAGTTTTGAAGCCACTAAAGCTAGTTTGAAGAGATTTGGTGAAGAGCTTCAGACTAAGACTCCAAAGAGAATGAAAGAGGATGAAGATGTTGAAGCAAAGGATGATGAGTCAACCAAGAAGTTTGGAAAAAGAAGAAAACAGATGGCAAGGAAAGGATTGCATACAAGTGTTGATAAAGATGACTCTGAAGATTCAGATGAAGTTGGTGAGCAAGAAGAGTCTACCACAGGTACTGAAACTCCAATTAATCCTGTTCCTGTAGCTATGAAAACACCTAGTGTAGCTACCTATAAGATAATCAAGCAAGGAGAAAAAGGAGTGTACCAAATTGTTAGGGAAGATGGAACAGATATAGTCTATATTAATTTTGGAGCTATGTTGAAATCTATATCTAGAGATGACATGACTGAGTTGTATAGGATTGTGATGAATAGATATGGAATGCATGGACTAGAGGATGAATTAGAGAAGGGATTTTGGAAATGTTTAAGAATTATGTTTGAAGAACCTCTTAGCACAGATTCTATATGGAGTGAATTAGGACAGCAAAAGATTATAAGTTGGAGATATTATGATACCTGTAGGGTACATTGCTTGAACTTAGAATCCATGGAAGTGTATATGTTGTCTGAAAGAAAGTATCCTTTATCTGCTGAGGTATGTCAAACTATGTTAAAAATGAAGCTTTTAGATGGAAAGATGAATGAGGATTGCTATAGATTGTTGAAAATGATGGAAAAACAATCTGGTATTAGGAAGTAGTGAAGTTTGTAAAGTTAGAAGTCTAGGATAGAAATGAGAAGGATAACACTTGGTGGAGGTGCTATGCACTAACACAACAAATGGTTATCAGTTCACCATGTCTAATCAACATAAGAACTGGCTAGTCCAAGAGCAAACCTAGTCCAAGAGGCAAACGGCTCTGGTTAAAGAAACCTATTCAAATCCGTTCTATGGTTGATACTTGCAAACTAAGTTGTATAGGTCTTCAACTCACATATCTGTTAAGTGAAGAGTTGGCTAGCCCCACAAGTTTATGGCTTGTGGCTAAAGGCTGTGGGTATATCAAAACCATAACTAGTCATAGATTATGGCTTATGGTAAAGACATGCAAATCCACATATTAGAGCGTTGACAATTTAACCAAAAATTGTTATCGGTATTCAAATGCTACCATAGTATATTTATACTAAAAAAAAAAATAAAAGTATAAGCATGGCTTACTCCAGAGCAAACGGCCTAGTTGGTAAAGAAGTTTCAATCGTTTATAGTGATGCTTTGCTCAACTATCATATGGTTCTCAATGTACCATTGTTTACCAAACTAAACATTGACTAGGCCATAGCAAACGGCTATGTGTAAAGACAAAACAAATCCGTTTATGGCTGGTTAGTTTGCCAATAACTATATTTTGTTGCATGTCAAGATTGAAGTGCTTGAAGACTAGTTGATGTCAAGATTTGAAGATTAGACATATTTATATTGAAGACAGAAAGGTTCAAGACAATCTCTCTTATAGCCCAATGTGAAGCCAATAGTACGAGAAGAAACTGAAGTTCATGATCATGAAGATCAAGTTTTAGGGAGGATTGTTAGGAAAATATTGTAAACAGACATTAATAATGTTAGTATTAAAGTTAAGTCTGTTAGTTATGTTAGTTACTGATAGTATAGAAGTAAGTCTGTTTAGAGCAAGTTTGGTCTGCCAGCAGTAACTTAAGTTGGCAGTATTAAGTTAATACTGCTTGGTCAGACATAAAGTCTGTTGTATTTTTGGTATTATGTTATCAATTGCGTTGATTTAGGAAGAGATAGTATTATCTCTTAACGCGTTTTAGGTTCCTTAAGCCTATAAAAGGAACATAGAATAGTATGTAAACTTGAGTGATTGAAGTATTCACAATCATATAGTTATAGAGATAAAATAAGGTAGATAGAAATTTTCGTATTTGTTCTTGTGTTCATCTTGGTATAGATATTGTATATTCCGCGTCTATATTTATATTCACTGCATCGTTCTTTCTCATAGTATCTTTTGGATTTTATTTCAAAGGACTATAAGTCGTTCAAGGCTTCATTTAGATTCCTGTTAATAAGGAACTTTACATGAAATGAACTTATGTATTTGAGGAAACGTGTCGTCCCTACAGTGCTCTATTCAGGACAGATTCAGGATTTTTAATTGGGGTGTTAGACAGAGAGAATGTTTGGCCAATTAAAGTTACATCGTAAGAAACTAAGGTAGCACAATTTTTTTTAAGTTGCACATACCAAAAAAACGTCAATTTTGAATTTTTTTTGCATTGCGTGACCTAAAATCGAATGTAGCCCATGCCATACCGGCACTTATATGAGTCCATCCCTGGCTCTATCCTACCAGCAATTGCATAAGCTTAAAGTACTAAACCATTTCCATTAACTACCCCTTAAATAATCAAGGAAAGCATAGCAAAGTGCCACAATAGCTAGTCTCGTACATAGTAGTTAACGAGTTGGAAAAGACCCGCGCGTTGCGGCGGAGTTAACATGTTACTTCAGCATACGGTGTGCTATTTTTGTTTAGATTTTATGAGTTAACGTAGATAGTAGGAAGGTATGGTATATGCCAAAAGTGTTTTCTTTCCTAGTAGGAATACCATACCTTCCTGCAATTGCTATCTAAGTGTTTTCATACTGCAAATACCATACCATCCTGCAAAAGTGTCTGATTATCACATATCCAATTTTAGGAGGTGCATCATTATGACATAAAATAGTCATCTGTCCATACAGATCCTAATTTACCGAATGAAACTAATGAAGAAAACCCACACAGTCCATTAAGCAATTTAATTAACCATGTAAAGAAAAAGCAATCTACTACCTACTACAGTTTGTGGAGCAGTAGACGTGCTAGCTGTTGAAGTATGCTATCTACGCATCCTACTATGACTACCACCAACAGGCCTTACTACAGCTTCTTTGGTGAACCTGCTTAATATTAGCATATTTGAGTTAAATTGTTGCTTAATATTAACATATTAAGTATATTTTTTGTTGATCTTTGAAATAGCAAATAAGAAGTTAGAAAGACAAAAAGGGCATCAATAATTTATATGTAGTAACACGCAAAAAAAATGTACCGCTTCTTCCTTCTCTTCTTTTGCTTCTCATCATCGATGTCTGATATATCCTCTTCATCAAGATCATTCACTATAAAACCATGAGAGAAAGGATAGTATAACATGTATTGCGCAAAACATAACATGAGATATGAGGCACCGGGAGATATATTATAAAGGTGTCATCGTAAATCATAACCAAATGAGTAACAAATTTCATCACAACCATCATCTATACATGAAAAGAGTTCAGTTAACATGATACGATCATGTGTTTAAAATCACTATTTGAAATAGCTTATATGTTTAGTTTTTTTATTTTTATGTATGAAATAAGTTGACCACATTTTACTGGTTATTTACCGTTGGGTATAAGCAAAAGCAGAGCCATTTTAGTGAGCTGATTATGTGCTTCCGCTTATAAGTATAAGATTAGGTTTGTTTAAACAATCATTTCCAATCAACTCATTACATTGTTTAGGAGAAGCTAAAAGACCTACTTGTAATCTCAGAATCTAATTGGCTCAAGAAAATGTTAAAATTGAGAGTTCACAAAAGCTGTTGTATCCACACATTAAATAAGGCGAAATCAACTGCAATTTAGAAAGCGCATACACAAACATGTAGCGTCAACACATTAACCAAGATGAAAGTGATAACAACTTAGAACATACATACCTTAAAAAGCACTCACATCAGTTAATACTTGTGCTTTATACAGCACCTTGGATTTATAAAGCACATAAGTAGTTGCTCAACTTATATATAGCATAAAATAAAATTACCCCTGTTCCACACATCCTTCTTTGAGTTTCTCCATTATTAATTTTGCCCTAGTTTTCCAAACCCCTCTATTGCCTTTATAAAAATTACTAAAACCCATATCCATAGTCAAGATAAAACAACTTACAACCCCATCATAAATTCTCCTAAAAGCCTCATCTAAATTCTTATAGCCACAAACAAAAGGAAATCAACCCTAGTAACATTCATTATTTGAGCTTGAATACAAAGACCAATAACTATAATCCATGGCAAGAATAAAACACAAACATCGTATAAATCTATTGCGCACATCGGCTGTAAGGGAAGATGAACAACGGCGATGACGGTGGTTAGGCGTGTGTGGGAAAGCGGCCAAAGTGGTGGTTATGTATCTCTGGGAAGGCTCTCGAATAATAATCAAAACATTTAAAAAAAAAAGTTTTGAGAACGAACATGGGTAACCCAGAAAATGAACAACCAATAGCCCAATACCAAAGCAACCCAAGCCTGCTGATATCATATAAAATACGTACTAGCCGTATGTATATAATATCAAGTATCCCGTTAGAAATAAGAATCACTTTTAGAAAAAGTAATAATTCCCGGAGTCGTATCCCAACGAGAATTGAATAGAGATTTACGTTAATGTTGTTTTATGGTTGAATATATTTTAGTTTTTGGTTTTGGTTTTAATACTAATATAAAAATAATAGGGTAGACATTCGGTTCTGGGAGGACAAATGGAGGGGCGACAACACTTTCCAATCTGACTTTCCCAGTTGGTATGCATTGGAGACTCAAAAAAATATTTCATTGGCGTTGAAGTTATCTCATGATGATCTTCTGTGTTCGTTTTGTAGAGCTCCAAGAGCTGGAGCTGAAGAGCTTCAATATATTCAGCTCGTGAAGATTATGGAGGGAATTACTCTTTTCGATTCGAAGGATAGATGGAGATGGTCTTTAGAAGGTTGTGGCGAGTTTACAGTTGCTTCGGTTAGGAATCTCCTTGACGCAAACTCGTTACCAGTGGTCTCTTCCAAAACGTTGGTTAAAAGACTCAAGAGGCTAAAAGGATGAAAGGTTTCAGACCTATCACTTTAATTGGAAGTTTATACAAGATTATTGCCAAGATTTTGGCAAACCGTTTGGTGGTTGTTTTGGAAGACTTAGTATCCGATGTTCAATCAGCTTTTGTGACGAAATGGCAGATTCTAGATGGTCCATTCATTTTAAATGAGTTATTTCAATGGTGGGATATTGATGTCGTGATGGTTTCCTCTTATGATGAATGGTTAGAATGGTTGTTGAGTATCCGTCTTCATTCTAAACATAAAGAGTTGTTCGAAGGCGTTTGTTATGTCTTGTGGTGGTACATTTGGAATTTCCGTAACAAGAGCATTTTTGGTTCGGCTTGTCCTTCGAAGGGGCTTATATTTGAGGAGGTAGTCACCCGATCCTTTATTTGGTGTATTCATAGATGTAAAAAGTCTTTTAGTTGGGTAGATTGGCTTAAAACCCCGCATCTTGTTACTTTGTAATTTCTAGCTTCTTGCTAGTCTTTTTGTTTCAATAAAATCCGCCGTTCAAAAAAAAAACTTTCAATCCCACATCGGTTAAGAAATGAAGCATTGCTAGTTAATATAGCACATCATTATGGGTTGTACAAGTTCTA
>BQNB010005468.1:5836-102071 GCA_026074375.1 Tanacetum coccineum | reverse complement strand
GATCTCAAACTTTAGGGGGCAGAAGTGTCAAAAACTTAAAAAGTTTTATAACCCTCCCCCCCCCCCCCGTTTTCACTCACACATACACCACACTTATTCTTTTTCTCTCTCAAAACCAATCAATCGCTCGTCACCCTCACCATCTCCAAATCCAGTCGTTTTCGCACTTAAGGTATATCTTGGAAAATGCTCCCAACACCTTACACAACTTATTTCTTAATCCAATTTGTTTGAATCTCGTTTTTGATCCCTAAAACCCTAAAAATTGATTTAGGGTTCATAGAAATCAAAAGTGACTCAAATCTAAAATTGATTGAGGGGTTTTGTTCCTCTTAGGATGTTAATGACTCATGTATAAAGATAACATATGCGTATGATTTGATTGATTATGTGTGTCGAATATGTAGGTTTTTTTGTTTTAGTAAGAAAATTTTATGGGTTTTGTGTAGGATATGTGTGAAATACATTCTTGAATATAAGTATGCTTTGAAATCCATATCTTTTAGGTTTGTTCTCGGGTGCGAATTGAATTTAAGTTGCTATATACTCGTTTCTGTTATTGTGTGTTGATTTTAAGTTTGTAAGATGCCAAAAATGATTATGTGAATGCTATGATGATGCGTGAATATCTGAGTGTAACAAAATTCTTGTAAAATAATTTGTAAAGCATTCGAACCGAATTGGCAGTTCCCTTAAGTGACTGAACTCGTAGTTCCTTTAAGTGACCAAACACGCAGTTTGTACTAGTGTCTGAACTCACAGTTTGTAATAGTGACCGAACTCGCAATACCTTGTGTTAACCAAACTCACAGTTCATTGCTTTAAGCGAACTCGCAGTTAGCATTAGTGACCGAATTCGCAGTTAGCTTTAGTAACCGAACTCGCAGTTTGCTTTAGTGACCGAATTCACAGTTAGCATTACTAACCGAACTCGCAAATTAGCATTACTGACCGAACTCACAGTTAGTATTATTGAGTGAACTCGCAGTGTGGATTATTGATTGAACTCATAGTTTTCAATAGTGACCGGATTTGTAGTTTTCACTAAATCAACCAGATTCAATCATACTTAAAGGAAACAAAAGGCTAAATATCCTAAACAATTAGAATCTAATTAGGAGGTAACTTAAAACTTGTTTTAGGTAGTAAATTTAAAATTGGTTAAATTTGGAATCTAATCAAGTTAAAATTGGTTTAATAACAAGGTAAAACTAATGTAACTAAACAAGACTTAGGTAATCTAACTCCCTACTAGTTAAGATGAACTAGATTCCTAGATAGTCTAATAATGTTACAAAGGTGTCATAACCCATTAAGCTAAATTAAGTTCACCCTTTCCATGATTAGTTCTCTAAATGTGTTGAATGCCTTAAGTACCATAGCTTGAAAAGGTCTCTATAGTGTCTTATATAAACTTGTTTATATATAAATTGTATTGATTCTTTCTTAGCAGAATCATGAGTATCACAAAAGAACAACAGCAAGCCCTTGACGATGCTCTTGTTCCACGAGAACAAAGTCTAAGGATTGGGAATTGTAACTACAGATTGAGCACTACATTCAAGCCCAAGGAACCCACTTTTCAAGTCGCTTTAGACGTTCTTTCTCTCACACCTTTTCATCAAGCCTTCTTGATCTCTGCAAGTGTTTCTTTCATCTACATGCATGAATTCTGGGCTACTGTTTCCTATCACATGCACTGCATCAAATTCAAGTTGAACAAAAAGAATCACTCTTTTGATCTGGAAACTTTCAGGGATATGCTCCAAATTTGCCCAAATCTTCCTGGCCAGAAATTTGTTGATCCTCCATTTGAAGAGGAAATATTTGCTTTCATAAGAGAACTTGGTTACCCTAGAGATATCAAGTCACTCTTTGGTGTCAAGGTTGATACTCTATATCAACCTTGGAGAACATTCGAAACCATCATCAACAAATGTCTCTGTGGTAAAGTAACTGGACTCGATCAACTTCGTCTCTCTCAGGCTCAAATCATTTGGGGTATGTATAGCCAGAAGAAGGTTGACTATGTCTACCTTCTATGGGAAGAATTAGTTTATCAAATCGAAAACAAGGTGTCAAAGAAGAACAAAGACATGTACTATCCAAGATTCACCAAAGTCATTATCAACCACTTCATGTCAAAAGATCAATCAATTTCAAGAAGAAACAAGGTGGACTGACACATGGCTAATGATGACCCTATTCTCACCACAATGAGATTCATCCCCAAGCATAAAACTGCTCAAAATTACGGTGTCATACTTCCCGATACTCTAACCAATCAAGCAATAAAGGAGTCAGAAGCGTACAAGACTTACTATGATCTTGCTACTGGAAAGGTGATTCTAAAACCAAAGTATGTACGATGATCTACCATAGAGAAGACTGATCAAGCTCCTAAAGAATCTCCAGGTAAAAGACTCAAAGCTACAGCTAAGGTGACTAAATCAGGAAAGAAGAAGCTACTTGCTCAAGGATTGGAGACTTTATCATAAATTGCATTGTCTGAGGCTAAACAGATGAAAATTGTCACCAAAAGAAGCAAGATAGACTTTCATAGCTCTCACGCCAGTGGTTCAGGTGCTAATGAAGGAACTGGTGTTTCACTAGGGGTTCCTGAAGTACCTACATATAGATCTGAAGATGAACAAATTTCTTAGAAGTCTAGTGACGAGGAAGATGATGATGAAGTAAGCATGAGTAAAGACGATGATGACAATGTTGATAATGTAGACACTGATGATCAAGATGATGACAATGAACAGACTAAATCAGACAATGATGGTGATGACTTTGTTCATCCCAAGTACTCTACTCATGATGTAGAAGAAAGCCAAGATAAAGAAGAAGAGTGGTCGGATCTGAGGGTTCATACACCTTCTCATTTTGAAACCACTAATGATGAAGCATATGATGATGTAACTCAAGGAGACAATGTTAAGGAAGAAAAGCTGGATGAAGAGGAGACAAATGAAGAGGAAGAAGTGAATGAATTATACAGGGACGTGAATGTCAATCTGGAAAGAAGAGATACTGAAATGACAGACGCTCTACTGACTAATGTTCAAGGTACACAAGTGATAGAAGATACTCATGTAATAATAACATCTGTCACTCCTGAAGTTCAACAACAGAGTTCTTCTGTATCATCAGACTTCATTTCCAACATGCTCAACCCTAATCCAGATACAGGTATTAACTCCATTCTTAATCTGAACACTGAGTCAACTTCTCTGGTAGATGTTCCCATCACTACAAATGTTGAAATTCCTCCTTCATCTGTAACAACACTTCCTCAACCACCCATTCCTCTTATTCAACCTCTACAACAAACACCAGTTCCCACACCAACAATTGTTCCAAGTACCTCCCTACAAAATCTTCCAACCTTTGGTTCTTTATTCAAGTTTGAAGATAGAGTAAAAGCTTTAGAAGATGACTTCTCAGAATTCAAGCAAACAAACCTATTTGCTAAAGCTGTTTCATCAACTCCCGGTATTGTTGATACGTACCTTGCCAACAAGATGAATGAAGTTGTAAAAGAAGCTGTTCAACTACAGTCAGACAGACTTCGAGATGAAGCTTAAGCTGAAAATGAAGACTTCATTAATAAACTTGATGAAAATATAAAGAAGATCATCAAGGAGCAAGTCAAAGTACAAGTTAAGGAACAAGTCTCTAAGATTTTGCCGAGAATTGAGAAGTTATTAAATGAACAACTTAAAGCTGAAGTTCTGACTCGTTCATCCAATGAAGCTAAGACATCTTATGTTGTAGCAGCTAACCTATCTGAACTTGAGCTGAAGAAGATTCTCATAGATAAAATGGAGAATAACAAATCAATCGAGAGATCAGTTCAACATAAGACTCTCTACAAAGCATTGGTTGACGCTTATGAAACTAACAAAGTCATCCTTAAAACCTATGGAGATACTGTCACGCTTAAAAGACGTCGAGATGATGAGGATGAAGACGAAGAACCCTCCACTGGATCAAACCGGGGGTCCAAGAGAAGAAGAGTTGGAAAAAAACCTGACTCAACTAGTGCACCAAAGGAGAAGACTTCCAAGTCAACTAGCAAGTCTAAAGAAGGGTCCAAATCTCATCAAAAGTCTACCGACAAGTCTGCTCAAGTAGAGGAGCCAATACACACTGTTGAAAATTTAGAAGAACCCGCACATCAGGAGTTTGATACAGGATTTACTGAAGATTAACTTGTTGATGAGACCACTCAGCTTCCTGATTGGTTTCAGAAACCAACAAAACCTCCAACTCTCGACCATGATTGGAACAAGACTTTCCCTGCTATTCATGGACCAATTCAACCTTGGATTATCACTTTGGCTTGGAATGAAGATCCTCATGAGTCATTTAATGAACTGATGGACACTCCTCTAGACTTCTCAGCATTCGTGTTGAATCGGCTCAAAATTGATACTCTAACTCTAGAATTATTAGCCGGTTCAACATTCGAGTTAATGAAAGGTTCGTGCAAGAGTCTGGTGGAACTTGAATACTTCCTTGAAGAAGTCTGCAAAGCAACTACTGATCAATTAGACTGGAACAACCCTGAAGTACAGCAATATCCACATGATCTACGTAAGCCGTTACCATTGATACCCAATTCACGAGGTCGTTGAGTAATACCTTTTGATCACTTCATCAATAACGACCTTGCATATTTAAGTGGTGGTGTCTCAAGCCAAACTTATGCTACTTCAGTGACAAAGACAAAGGCTACAGATTATGGACACATCAAATGGATTTAAGAATTGGTCCCAAACACCATGTGGGGTCAAGTGCCGATTGTCTACGATAAACATGCACTATGGGGCATCTCTTACTTATGGCAAAAACGTCAATAATTCTATGGATTTGCAGTAAACAAGGAATCTACTCGTAATGTCTACTCCAGACATAGAATCCTTGCTGTTACAAAGCTTAAGATTGTCGAATGGCATAATTACAAATATTTGGATTAGATCACTGTTTGTAGAAATGACGAAAAGTTGTACATATTCAAAGAAGGCGACTATAACAGACTTCGCCTTCAAGACATAGAAGACATGTTGCTTCTTCTTGTTTAAGGCAAGCTGACAAATCTCAATGTTGAGGAACGTCTAGCTTTGGGCGTCTCACTGTGAATGTTTACAAGAAGCATTATCCTCAGAAGGCGTGTGGAAGATCTTCACTTAGGTGTCAAAAGTTACCAAAAGAAGCTCAACCTCACAAGGCCGAATACATACAGATCAGATCTTAAACAAAAGTCAGCATATACAGCATACTTCAATCCTAGCGGTTCATATATCAGAATAAAGACAAGAAGAATAGATTGATACGTATTGATAAACTCCACAAGTTTAGTGACGGTACACTCAACGATGTTTGGTCTGCTCTTGATGATATACTGAAGTGAATCCGGATGAAGTATCTGCCACAGACAGTCTGGAGAAATGTAGATAAGGAAAGAGCAGGAGCTATGATTCAGGTTATTGATCAACAACTAAGGAATAGAAGGATCATTAGGAGTCTGGAAAAATTTATTGGTGGAAGACTGTACGGGGGAGACCTTCGGCTGCTGGAAAGGACCATATGATTTATCATATGATGTCCTCATCATAACAGGTCAAACCTCATACATAATTGAAACTTGTGAATTTGTATATATGCAGTGTAGACTTAATGGTGAAAATAAAGAGTGCTCGAGTACAAATTTTTTTAGAATTTCTTAGTAGATTCAAAAATTTTCAAATTATTGTACTCAGCACTGTCTTATATACCCTCAAATATTGAGGGGGAGCATTAAAATGTTCCTGATAGATATTGTGTAACATTTTGTCCCCGAACGTTTAATCAATTGATATCCAAAATATCAAGGGATTAACATTTTAGATAAGGGGAGAAAATGTGATTAAACTGCATCTAATTTGTACTGAAATGTGATCATATAAAATGGACTCAATGCACTCTACACTTAGCATGTACTACGATTACGATGCACATGTTAAGGGGGAGCTTTTAGTGATGATGAAAAACTCTCAAAGTGTAAATCTTTTGATATTTATATCAAACACTTTGATTGAACTTTTCAATGATTTTGGCTTCGATTGTGATGGAATACCTAAAAGACCGACCATGTACTTAAATTTATGGAGTTATAAGGTGGTTAGGTATAGGTATTCAAATCCCATGATCCAGCCAGAACCGGAGGGATCTACCCAGGGATATCCACTAAATAGTATAGAAGTCCTTAGGTATGATACAAAAGGAGAAAAAGTGAGAATCGGGAAAAGTGTCGACTGAGATGGAGCTAGTACTGGAACAAACCCAACAAGGTACTAGTTATGAAGTCTCGGTAAGCGCTGAAGGGGTTGAAGAATTAAAAAGAATTATAAGGATAAAGGGTGAAAAGAAAGAAGCCCTCCATACACTTAGGCAGAAACCGGGTCAATACATAAACTATCACTTCGAACATTAAGTGGGTTGACTGACATAGAAGACTGTCATGGACCCAGTGACACTAAGCACAACCCTCCCGAGCTAATCAAGGTCTCTCAACAGACTCTTGTTTCATTTCTCAAAGAGATTACACGCATTTCTATTAACTTTCTCACTCCGAGTTAGTTGGTATTGAAAAGGTGGCAGTCTGCTCCAGCCTTCGATCACTAAAAACAAAATGCACTATTGAGTCTAGAGCCAAAATAGATCATCCATAAATCTCATTAAGACACGTTTCAAATTATGCTTGCTTAGTCACACAATGTGAATAACAAGATATACATTAAGAGTCCTACGCATTATCCTTGTGATTTTGCCAGAACATCAGAGTGATACTTAAGTAATCACAGTGAAAATGGAAATCCTGCTTGAGCAAACATCAAACAAGCTCATGATAGGTGACTTCTTCGATTCATACGAATTAAACTTGTGACAACTGGAAAAAAATGATGGTGCGATTCTATATGAGTCAAACTTGTTCCAGGAAATGGATTAACGGCTGATGATGAATTTTTGAAATGATTAACACTCTCGATGTGTCACAAAAACACTTTAGCAAGTGACATGTCGATTAATTTTCAAATTGATTTTTCTATTCAATCGGTGAGACTTCATCTTGCTGGTTCACTCATACCGTGTTGTCTGCTTTGAGATGCTCCGGTAATGAGAACGGCTAGTGCAGCTGCGAAACCCTGTCAAGGAGATTCTTCAAAATTCTTCCGAATCACAGGTAGTATTTATACTGATCAACGAGGAACCGTGGTTATTGCAACCATATTTGACGAAGTGACAAAGACACTCTCGTCCATATCTGTTGATTATCACTAACCTAAACCTGCAGGTACTCCCGACGATTGGTGCAGCTGATTCCCGACGAGTCATGATTCATAGCCACATGCTCATACCCGACCGACTAATATAAAGACATCATGAAAGCTCAAGTACATGTTTCAAGACTTCCGCTACTCTGATACCGTACGTCCTTCTTGAAGCGACGAAGTGTTAAAGTTAAAGAACTTCAAGAAAGATGCAACATTAAAGCTTTTCAAGATAAAATATCAAGAAAGGTATGAGCATGTCGGTCCAAAAGTCACAAGTTCACAAGATGGCAAAGTTTACAAGATGGCGAAACGAGATTATGCTTGGTTGATGATCTCAAGGTGTTCAAGATCACATTATCACATACAAGTCAAGATAAAGGAACAAGCTCAAGCCTAAAGTCAATGATCACTACACCATATTCACAAGAAAAAGGAAAAAGAAAAAGAAGACTACGAGCTCAAGACTAAAGTTAAAGCATAGTATGCTAGGTTTAAGTCTTTGTAAATTGGAGTGACCTCCCTTAGGGGGAGATTGTTAGAAACACGAAAAGTATCGGTCACTTCCAATAATAGTTAGTCAAAGCCCGTAGTTAGTCAAATGTAATGTTATTAATCTAATTGGGCCAAAAGGCCTATGGAAAGCCCACAAGCTAACGATAGACCAACCACTAGGATGTATAAATACCCTCTTCATGCCTTGGAGAGGGTGTTGGTTGTTCATTATTTCACATACTTAATACATTTCTCTCTTGTTTTACTTTCTCTCTCTAAAATGTTCATCCAACCACTCTCTCTCTAAAACCACCTCTCTTTCCCTAACCTTGTATGTTATTTGATTGTTCTTCAATCTAGCATCTTGAGATGCCATAAAGTTGGACACCAATCCTTCGAGATTTGATTGATTGAAATTTTGAGGATTGTTGTTGAAGGGATGGTTCAGGGGTTAAGCTGTTGGGTTGGAACCGGTTAGGTAAGTTTGAGAAATTATTTTTAGAATTTTGGGGTTGTCTCCACCTAAGGTTTGGGTGACTTTTCTATGACGGATTGTAGGTGTCACCAAAGTTGTTTTGCTCGGGATTGAAAGTGTACCACTTACCTTCCGCTTCGTCAGTACGCGAGGATGCATATTCAACAAAAGTTTGTTCGGGATTTTCCATGCAGTACTGAGTGTCATGGGGACCACTACAGATCTCACATGAGGAAATGATCTTGTTCACTTGAGTAGGTTGCATCGGAGCAATGTGAGCTTCCATAAAGTGTTGAACTTGATTTTCGAGCTCGATGAGGTGGCGGTCAGATGTACTCGGGACATCTTGAGGCAAAGAGATTACCTTGACTAGCTTAGCGAAATCCCTTGGGTTGTTCTAACCTTTGTTGTCATAGAAGGAGAGGCCCTCTAATAATGCCCGGGATTCTTCGATGTTTCGGTCATGAAGCCTACCACCGGCCGATTGATCGATGGTTCGTCTTGTGATGGGATTGACATGGTCATAAAAAATTTAGACTTTGAGCCAAAGATCAATGCCATGATGAGGGAATTTTTGTAGTAACTCCTTAAAACGAGTCCATGCTTTTGAGAGAGATTATCCATGATGTTGTTGGAACATCAAGATATTGTTACGGAGTTTTACGGTCCTTCCCGATGGAAAACATTAAGCAAGGAAACGAGTTGTAAGATCCTCCCATGTGGTGATGGATCCTGTTGGAAGATGTTCAAGCCAATTGCTAGCTTGATCGCGAAGGGAAAATTGAAATAAACGCAGGCGCGTTCTTTCCCTATTTTCACCGTCAAGGTCAATTGAGTCCACAAGTTTTAAGACATCCTTGAGGTGTTGGTTTGGATCCTCAGACCGAAGTCTGTGGAATGAGCATCCGTTTTGCACCAACCGGATGGTGTCGGATCGAAGAGGTACCACTCTACGTGGCATCAACGCCTCGGACATCCGGGTGATCAAGTGCTACGTTCGCTTGTCTCTAGTCGTTTTATTTCATGTAATAAAGAAAAGTATTCACATATTTGTCACGCTTGCCAACTTGGCAAACATGTGAAGCTTCCCTTTCATAGTTCAACTTCCATTGTTAAACATTGTTTTGATATTATACATTCTGATTTATGGACATCACCCATTGTTAGCTCTAGTGGTTTCAAATATTATGTCTTATTTCTTGATCATTTCTCTCATTTTCTATGGATTTATCCTCTTCGTTCTAAATCTGACATGTTTGATAAATTTTTGCATTTTCGCAACTATGTTAAAAATTAATTTAAATGTGAAATTAAAAGCTTCCAATGTGATCATGGCGGTGAGTTCGATAATAACCGACTTCACACCCTTTTTGCTAAAAATGGCATCCAATTTAGATTCTCTTGCCCAAAAACCTCCCAACAAAATGGCAAGGCGGAGCGAATGATACGAACAATTAATAATCCCTACCATTTGGGTCGAAGCCCTCCATATGGCTACCTATCTCCTAAACCTTTTACCCTCTACCGCAATCCATAACGATATACCTTTCACACGCCTTTTTAACAAACCACCCGATTACTCCCACCTTCGCATCTTTGGGTGTCTATGTTACCCTCATCTCTACTCACCTCATAAACTTGCCCCACGTGCCACACCATGTATCTTTTTAGGCTATCCCGCCTATCATCGTGGTTTTCGTTGCCTTAACCTCGAGACAAACAAAATTATTCTCTCCCGACACGTCACCTTTGACGAAACACAATTCCCTTACAAATCTATGACACCGTCCTCGCCACCTTCTTACACCTTCCTCGATACTCAACCTTACCCCCTCCTCACTTCTCTTGCATCCAAACTTCCTAATTCTTCCACAAACATCCCACACCAAACGAGCAGCCCAACTGCTCCACCAATTACCGATCCAAATCAAAGTCCTACTCACACCGGCCCAAATTCACCAGGCCTAACTTTCCCCACCAACCAGCCCACTTGTTACGAACCACACAACACCCAAACCCAAAACAGTCCGCTGCCACCACCCATATTCGATCCACCAAATCCACAAACCAATACCGACCCAGTTAATGAACCACCCCGCACTCATCCCATGATCACTCGGTCGCAATCAGGCATTGTCAAACCTATCGACCGCTTGTCTCTACATACTTTCTCTATTTCTCCTATCCCTAAAAATCCGTCTCACGCCTTAAAGGACCCACACTGGCGTAATGCTATGTACGATGAGTATAATGCGTTGGTTAAAAATGGCACTTGGTTACTTGTACCATGGCCCACAGGTGTTAATATGGTTCGCTCCATGTGGTTGTTTAAACATAAGTTTCATGCTGACGGTACTTTGAGCCGCTATAAGGCTCATTTAGTTGCTAACGGTAGTAGTCAGCAACTAGGTGTTGATTTTGATGAGACCTTTAGTCCGGTCGTTAAACCGGCCACCATTCGTACGGTCCTTAGCCTTTCCGTGTCTCGTCAGTGGCCTATACACAAACTTGATGTTAAGAATGCTTTTCTTAACGGTGACTTATCTGAGACTGTGTACATGCATCAGCCTCCTGGTTTTGTTGACAATCGTTATCCTCATCATGTTTGTCTTTTATAGAGATCTTTATATGGAATGAAACAAGCACCTCGGGCATGGTTTCAGCGGTTTGCAGGTTATGCCACACGAGCTGGATTTTATCATAGTCGATGTGATTCCTCATTGTTTATCTATAGACAGGGTTCTTAGGTTGCTTACTTACTTATTTATGGGTGGAGACATCAACTCACAGCTTCTGTCCAACCTTACTTACAGATTTATAGGTTTTCATAAATAATGAGTTTGACATGACTGATCTTGGGGCGCTTAATTACTTTCTTGGTATTTCTGCTGATCGTACTCCTACAGGTTTGTTTTTGTCACAGAAAAAGTATGCTCTATAGCCTTTTAAATGTTGTAACGCTACTTTTCTTCTGAAATATTTCTTAAATTATTTCAATACTGCTTTTTACTTAAAACCTATTATTCGCCAACATTATTGTTGACATTTTTTCATGTATTTTCTCAGGTTATTATTTTGCTAGCTGAGTATTAGGAGCATTCGAGTCGCGCGGATATATTTTTGAAGGCTTAATAACTTGTATACCATTCGATAAACGTTTAAAAAAAATGTTTCTATTGCATTATAAATGGGATCCTTTGTAAACTCTGATTTTAATATATCGAATGAGAAATTTATTTTAAACGTCTCTTTTGAGGTCGTTTTCTATGACTTGTACTTTGTGCCTTAAAGTCGCACCCCAATGTTACTATTCCGCTGCCGTCCAATTTTGAGGGTGTGACATAAACGACAACACACTCTTTCACGCTCCAGTGCCGAAGCTGAATACCGGGGTGTTGCTAACGTTGTAGCAGAAACTGCATGGCTTCGTAATCTTCTTCATGAGTTACACTCTCCTTTATCGACTGCAACTCTTATCTACTGTGATAACGTTAGTGTTGTTTATAAGTCTTCCAACCCTGTTCAACATCAACGGATGAAACACATTGAGATCGACATTCATTTCGTCTGAGATATGGTTACCGCTGGTCAGGTTAGAGTTCTACATGTGCCCTCTCGTTTCCAATATGCTAATATTTTCACCAAGGGACTGCCTTCCGCATTGTTTGAAGAATTTTGATCCAGTTTGAGCTTACGACCTCCTCCTGCTCCAACTGCGGGGGCGCATTAGTCAATATATTTGATTGATATTTGATTAGTTACCTTCCTAAATTAGTTGATATACTTTTGGATGCTTTGTCATCATTAGCTGTATCGTAGTTATCTTGGGCAAAGCCCATCCCCTTTGTAATCTATATATACCTTGTCATTTATGAGAAATAATCAAGGAAAACCAATTACCTTCAATAGTTCCAAAGGTAAGTGCCAAAAGATGACTACATCCGAAGCTGGTCGACAGTTAAAGTCGCATCCCATCAAACTGGAGACTTCAAAACGATGGATTACGAAACAACATATGTGATTCAAAAGCATAATAAGAGTGTTCAAACTCGGAGTCGAATGATAAATTAACCAGTGGAATTGAATAACTACACTGAATTTCAATATCATCAAAAGAAAATAACATAAAGTCGCAAAAAAGTTCGAAGTTAATCGTAAGAGATCAAAAAGGAAAATAGCTCATATATATAGGTATCCTTATATAATACCAATATCAAAACACAAGGGAGTAAATGAGAAATCAGGAAGTACGCGAAAATCAGAGTGATCAATATTTATATAACAGACCGATATAAGGTAAATAGTAAGACGTCATAAGATAGACGTAAGAGAGCGAAATCATAGCCAAGTATCAAATACTCATTACTCATGTAATAAAAGTAGAAATGCAAAAGAGAGCATATAAGGGATCATGGAGCATGTGCGCGCGGATATCGAACATCGGTGAAAGACTCTTAATTTTTTTTAAATAGTTTATACTCCAGGTTTTGAACGGAGCGAACTGTTCGCTATAACTTGAGCTCTGATACCAATCTGTAACACCCCCAAAAATCACAACGCATCGGAATACCACTTGGGGTGCTACTTCATAGTCCATACACCACAAGTTACAGGGAAAAACGCCTCAAAAGAGACGTTTAACTAAAATGTCACATACGATTTAATAAAATCAGAATAAAATCAAGGTCCCAATAATTTTTCTTTTTTAACAAAAGTTTAAACATGACATTTGTAAATTTAAAGAAAAATGATTATCGAGATGTGCAGAAAAATCGATTGCAAAGACTTTAAAGTTTTGATATCCGCGCTACTCGACTTGCTCAATAATGCTCAATAGCAAAATAATAACATGAGAAATACATGCAAAAACGTCAATAAATAATGTTGGTGAATTCATAGGTTTAAGTAAAAGCAGTTTTAGTGTTTGAAATATTTCACAGCAATATTTCAGTAGAAATGTAGCGTTTACAAATTTCAAAGTATTATTTACGAACATTCCATATGTTGTGATTCAATTACAAGTAATGTGTCAGTAGTGGACCACCAAGATTTAGTATAGTAGACTACGAAACGAATTCAGTTAGTCCAAAAACATGTATTATTGCACTAAAGCTCATGCACCGAAACCTTGACTAGTTTGTGCCCCATGTAAATATAGGATACTTGCCAACAACCTAACTGTCCTCACAATGTTAAATGCACCATGGTCAACTTGTGACCAGAAATTCTAGGCGAGGATTGTCAGTCCCAATAGATCTATCCATAACACTCGTGTGATTGCTTCATAGCAAACTATTAACGGTTCTTGATTGGAAGGGGGAGAATTAATTGGCAAATGGGCTGCTTATGCAATAATATTCAGGCAATAATTTGGATAGCATACAATTTAAAAACACTTGTGTCCAGTAGTAAAAATAATAATGTGTTCAAAACTCACGGTTTTTATATATATAGGTATTCAATGGTCTCAAATCATGTAAGTGCAAAATTAAAGTTTTAGTAAGTTCATAAGAAATCAACCATGTATTAAAGTCAGGTAGTAAGCTAGTAAAAGGCTTTAGTAAAAATAACTCATTGGAACGCTTAGTGTAGAATCAATAAGTTTACTTAGTAAAAGAAGGGGCATATATTCTCCACCCCAAATCAGTTTATGAAAACCATTCAAAAAGATAAAAGATAGGCTATGAATCTCACCGAAAGCAAAAGACAATAGATAAGGAAAGTCAAAACAAGCAACGTCGGCAGCCGACGACTCAAACCATGGCCTTTTAATTAGTGGGAGTGCAAATTAGAAAAATATAAATATTTCCATGAAATGCAAAATTTGCCATATGAAAGTCCATATATTTTCTACATATGTATAATCATGTAAATTGTATACACTTTGCCTCTAAACTACCATTCATAATGTTCCAAGTGATTTACTTCAAGTTTATGAACCATTTACCCTTTCGTTAAATTTTTATTTATAAAAAGTTTTTATCTTTAGAAAGTTACTATTTTCAGACCTTACGATTTTTAGATGCGACCAATAGCTCTCTTATGACCTATTAAATGTAAAATAATTCCCGCTTAGTTATTTCAAGTCCTAACGACCTCGACTTAGCCTATGGTCATTCTTTATATTTTACTAAACTTTAACTTTTTATAAATAAGTTATTCAAGAGTTTGACTCATAAAAAACGACCCGTTATAATGCAATTTTAAACTTAGCTAGCTTTACGAAAAAGTAAAACGACCTTCTGAACAACTTTTTAGTTTTACCCGAGACCCAAAACTCAACAGAAAATGACGAAAATGCCATTATGTCAGATCTGATGCAACAAAAAATAAAGAAAAACGCAGATTTTATTCTAAGTTTTTCGACCCGTCATTATCCATTTTTAGACTTAGTTATCATCGCAAAAAAGTAAAACGACATTCTAAACAACTTTTTAGTTTTACCCGAGACTCGAAACTCAACAAAAAATTACGAAAATGCCCTTATATCAGATCTGATGCAACTAAAGAAAAAGAAAAACGCAGATTTTATTCTAAGCTTTTCCGACCCGTCATTACGCATTTTTGGACTTAGTTATCCTCGTGAAAAAATAAAATGACATTCTAAACAACTTTTTAGTTTTACCCGAGACTCGAAACTCAACAAAAAATAACAATATACCCTTATTATTCAGATATGATGCAAAACTAAAAGGAAAAGAAAAACACAGATTTTATTCTAAGCTTTACACTCGCCTAAAACTCCCATAATAATGTTCCAAGTGATTTACTTCAAGTTTATGAACCATTTACCCTTTCGTTAAAATTTTATTTATAAAAAGTTTCTATGTTTAAAAAGTTACTAATTTTTGACCTTACGATTTTTAGACGCGACCAATAGCTCTCTTATGACCTATTAAATGTAAAATAAATTCCCGCTTAGTTATTTCAAGTCCTAACGACCTCGACTTAGCCTTATCGCGTCCTCTTCTTTATATTTTACTAAACTTTAACTTTTTATAAATAAGTTATTCAAGAGTTTGACTCATAAAAAACGACCCGTTATAATGCACTTTTAAACTTAGCTAGCCTCGTGTAAGATTAAAACGACCTTCTGATCAACTTTTTAGTTTTACCCGAGACCCAAAACTCAACATAAAATGACGAAAATCCCCTTATATCAGATCTGATGCAACTAAAAATAAAGAAAAACGCAGATTTTATTCTAAGCTTTTCGACCCGTCATTACGCATTTTTAGACTTAGTTATCCTCAAGGAAAAGTAAAACGACAATCTAAACATCTTTTTTGTTTTACCCGAGACCTGAAACTCAACAAAAAATGACAAAAATGCCCTTATATCAGATCTGATGCAAAAAAAGAAAAACACATATTTTATTCTAAGCTTTTCGACCCATCATTACGCAGTTTTAGACTTAGTTATCCTTGCGGAAAAGTAAAACGACATTCTAAACAACTTTTTAGCTTTATCCGAGACTCGAAACTCAACAGAAAATGACGAAAATGCCCTTATATCAGATCTGATGCAGCTAAAGGAAAAGAAAAACGCAGATTTTTTCTAAGCTTTTCGACCCGTCATTACGCATTTTTAGACTTAGTTATCTACGAGGAAAAGTAAAACGACATTCTAAATATATTTTTTGTTTTACCCGTGACCCGAAACTTGACATAAAACGACAAAAATACCCTTTTTAGTTTCTGCAGAAAATTAAATTTAAATTTAAAAGCTGATTGGAATTTTATAAATTTTCTAGACTTTAAATGGCCGCAAAACGTTCGTTTATAAGAGTTATCAAACGATCCATATATTGAATCGAAGCTACGAACATCCTCTACCATATTCTTATGCCCAAATTTAATTTCAAAAAATTTTACCTATCCGAAATCGACCCACTAATTTTCTGCACAAAATGGGAAGCTTTAAACCCACTTCAAACTCAATTTTTCCCATGACAAACTTCACAAATTCGCCTAACTAGCCTTTTCTCCGCCTATTAATCAGTACCATTATCATCTAATCTAAGAAGTCTCAAAATGTGATCAACACGCATGGATTAAATATACTAGATTATACTAAGTGCTAAAAAATAAGATTATTATCAAGAAAGGTTTCAAAACATGCCTTACTAACACATGTGGATATATAGAAAGATCACACATGACTCCATCTTGACTCATTTGTCTTTGCTGAAAACAAACACCCCTTTAAAATCAAAAAAAACCAAAACAATATCCGAAACTTATTTTTGTTGCACCACAACTTAATTACCATCCTTATTATTACACCCTTGCAACTCCAATTACCCTCAACTAGATCAAAACCTTTGAAATTGAAATCAATAAAAATCAAGAATTTCACAATCAATCATGCATGGTTGATTTCTTGTGAAAGGGATTATGAGAGTTAGTATATGAGTGATTTAAAAGTGATTGGAAGTGATTAGGGATTTTTATGTGATGGATTTTGATGGTTTGGTGGGGGTGTCGTCGAACGGTATGGGAGGGGGGAGAAAGAGGAGTCGAAATCTTTATTTTGTAAAAACTGGAAGTGTGAGTTTAATTTAGGCTAGATATTCTTTTAAGGTAAGAAAAAAAATATGGAGAGGGGTGTTTGTTTTATGGTTTTGTTGGAGCTAAATAGAAGAAAAGGGGTGTTTGGTTTATGTTTTATGTTTATTTTATATTTTTATTGTTTTTTTTAAACTTGCTCTGTATAAAACCTTTTTATAACTAACATTTTTTTAAGGTCTATTGATTTATAAAAAAACTCAATTTGACTCGGTTTCGGCAAAAATACGGAAAAGTCGGAAAACACAAAAATAAAAATAAATGAACTTCCGATGCTAAAGTATGGGATTTATCGTTCTCAAATGCTTTAAACGGGAAAATAAATATTCGAGCACAAATCAATTTGACTAGGAAACGTGAAATTTACGACATCGAGGATAAAAGTAAAAAAAAATTACTTAACGGTTTATTTAAAATTTAATGAATAAAATTATAATAAATTTATTTACCTAAAAATACGAATTCTCACACCATAACCCTCTCAGGCAGTCCTCGGATGTACCATTCAATCTTTTTCTTTTTTGGTGTCACCAAATCTGGACACATTAAAGCCAACTCATAGAAGCGATTGTTGTAAGCCTCAATGTCATCACCTTTCAAGGTATGGTTCCATAACTCCTGTTCCATTCTTTAGATTTCTGTGGCTGGGCAGTACTCTGTTGTCATCATAGTTTTCACGTTGCTCCAGGGGATCTGATTAGCATTAGCAAGTCCTAAAGTCTGAACATTCCCGTTCTACCACGTTAGAGCACGTCCCTTGAATGTGCACACCTCAAACCTCACTTTGTCATCTTCAGCACATTTGGATATCTCAAACACTTGCTTCATCTTTTCAAACCAACGTTTCAGCCCGACTACACCCTCCGTCACATTGAAAGGGTGAGGCTTACAGTTCATAAATGTCTTATACGAACATCGTTGCACATCCGGTGCAACAATTCCTCCTGTATTTACTGGTCCAGACCCGCCAACATTGTCTGGGTTAGCTCTAGTCTTTTCATATTCCTCTATAGCTTCTGCTATTCGCTTTTTCACCATTTTCTTAACGGCCTTTCACTTCATCATCTTGGGAGGCATGATTCTATCACAACACAAATACACAATTCAGTAAGAATTCGTAAAGGTGTGCTAAGTTGAGATACATGATAAGAATTAAAAGAAATTGGAACAGAAGGATAATATAAACAGCCAAATGTTAATTACCTACAAGTATACATTACAAAATTCCATATAGTAATTAAATTGAATTTTAATAAGTTAAAAATCAAAGAATGAGATAAGAGAATATGTAATAACAATGGCAACCAAATGATATTTCATTAAGCACATGTTGTCCGTTACAATCTGATAATGATAAGTTTTAATTAACTGCGGTGTATACAAAGAGATCATATTAAATCGGCTAGTTTTTACTTGCACTAAACTGTTAATACCGTTTAGTGGAAAAGTACAAAAGATACTAGTCTAGAAAGACCTAAACATAATAATAGAACAGACTACTGGGAACCACTCGGTGATCCTGGCGGTTTGGGAGGCTAAGACTCCCCAAAAGCATCTGACCCATCAACACCATCGTCTGGCGTGCATGCCATAGAACCCCATCCAAACCTCTCGGACACACCAAGCTGCAAATTGTATAAACAGTTTCTTCCACCATCCTCAAATCACTCAACACCAAAAACATTAATTTTGTCTCGAGCGTCCTCCAAAAGCTCTCCAGTTTTGTTAGAAAATCTATTTTACGTGGATGACATTACCCAGAATACCATATAGTCTATTTTGTCACCGTCGCATAGAAAGGACTAGAATAGGCAACTATGTGTAGTTTAGAAGCGTATAGGCTATAAATACCCCTATATGGCTTCCATGGAGGGGTTAAGACTCTTGTATTAGTTTCCTCTTTATTCATTTTGCACATTTGTTTCTCTCTCTAGCTTTCTCTCTCTAAACATGGCTATCTTGTGGTTTGAGTATCCCCGACCACCGGATCAATGATTCTTTAGTTTCTTCAATTGGTATCAGAGCCTCGGTTATGATCTTGGGTCGGTTTATATTTTTTGTAATCCAGTCGGTTTCATGTCTGTCTCGGTTTCAAATATGTTACTAGTGTCTCAAAATCTGTCACAATCTGGGTTATTATATTGTCCAAATATCTTTGTCTCGGTTGTCTCAAAAAGTAGATATGAAAACCCATATTTTTATGGTCAAAGGCGTACATCGTTTTTTCTGGTCTTAACTTATGTACAAATCTGTCATTTGGGTGGTTTTTGGTTTCAGATTATTTCTTTGGGTAAACTGCCATTGTAGAAGCTTATTTGGGTGTAACATTGCTTATTTTCGTACCATATTTTCTGGGCTCATTTTGAAGCCTGCAAAATATGCTTATGAAGGCAGTGAAATATGTAACAGGTTAAAGCGAAATATGTAGCAATCCAAGCGAAATATGTAATACAGGTTGAAGCGAAATATGTCATGACATATTCTGAGCGAAATATTACATTTTCGGAGAATTGTTTCTTCTGTCCGTCTTGTTACAATGGCCAAGCAAAATAAGGTATAGTAGATCTGGACTTCAGACCGAGTTAATCGGGTAAATTACAATGTTGACTGGGTTAAACTCACTGTGTCTGAGGGAGATTCAAGATCAGAGACAGAAAAGATGGAAAAGAAGAGAGAGAACTGACTTCGACATAGCCCACACCAATTATAACAACAACATCAACAATCAGCAACATTCACAACATCACAAATCTAAAAATCTACCTATCCCATCGTCACAATCAATAACAGATCTAACCAATATATATTCCTAATTCCCATCGTCACATCAATAATGCCAACTCCATCTTTTATTACGAACAAAGTCTCGAAACAAACTTAACCTTGATCTCATTATTTAGCTAATACCTATTATTAGAATCTTTTCACAATACACTTTGGGTTTGCCACAACAATATCACAGATCTGTATGAAATATTCGAATTAAGACAAAATACTTTTAACAATTGGGTTTTAGCATTTGATGACATCAAATAACCGTCACTTTTTTTTCAATTTTTATTCCATGTAAAATAAACCCATTTAGTTTATATTATTGCAAGGAAGTGTTACTAAAATCATTTGTATTTGAGAATTACAGTAATTATGGGTAGTACTTTGATGGAAGAATTGAAAAAAGGCACGCATTATGGAGCATAATGAAGTCAATTTAAAGATTACTGTTCTGACATCCATTTACGGTATCCATCATGGAGATACGGCGTTATCTGTGCCTGCAACTCATAAAAGACCATGCAAGGATACAAGATCAATGCGCCGTTATTCAAAGGTGAGGTAGGAAGTCCCACTCGCCTATTTTCAGAAGCTATGGAAAATAAAATATTCTGGAAGATATCAAACGTGGTCCCTACTTCAAGAAACCCCCAATACGCCGTATCAAAGCCTTTCGATACGCCGTATTAACCATATTCCAGACCTTATAAATAAAGAAATCAAAAACGAGTTTTAAGTAAATCATATTTTCGACACTTAAACCATAAAAGTCTCAATTTTCATGCAGGGAAGAAGAGCTGAAGAGTCTTGCAACGTCATTAATTCAATAGGAAACTACTTGTGTTATCTCCTTACTCTTGTAATCGATTAGTTTTTGGTATCATTTCGTTAAACTCGGTTTGTTTTAACCTTGGAAATTATTACTCTTGTATTGATTATGACGTTTGAAGGTAATACCTTCGGGTATTAGCCATTATTATGAAGATCTGAATATTTGGTTTGTTTATCTCGATTGCTTAATTTATTATTGATTGCTTGTTTATGTTTATCAGTTTATACTTGTTTACGTGCTTTTGTATGCGACCTATCATTCAACTGTATCTAGTGATACAGACCAAGTAATCTAGATGCCGAGATGGCTCTTCATATAGTGATTTATACATCTAGACCAATAGGATCACGAATATAACACTTCTTTTCCCTTTATTGTTGAGCATTAGTTGGACAGGCTGGTGACCTAGGGATCAACAGTACGTTATCAATTAATTTGTAAAGACTGGGTTATGTGGATACTTGTGTATGAATTGCCTTTAAGCAGTAAGTGTGTAAGTCTCTATGAGCCAGGGTTATTATCAAGATCACCATTTGCTATAATCCCTAGATAAGATTATATAAGCAAATAAGGATGCTTCTAGCGGATACGTTTAATTGTGATAGAATTATTCGTATCTAGGTCTTAGGAAGAAGTACCGCCTAAGTCTTAAGAATGATATGCCGCCTCAAGATAAGTAATCATTGCACTAAATAAACAATCCAACGTTCTGATTGGATTAATAATGGTTAATACATTTTTTTTATATTTGGCGTTCTAGATTAGACCGGGTCTTTTATATTCTATACAATTTGTTTGTGGGTGGTTTAGTGTCTTAAGTTGATTTTAGTCACCCAAAAACTCTGTGCCAGTCTCTCAGGCTAAAAACCTCCTTATCCGTTAGATTTAGGATTAACATAGGTTTAGCATAGGTTTAACATAGAATAGAATTAACTTAGTTTAGATAACCAAAATATTAATAAATTGAAAGATTGTTTCTCGCTCTTAGTGATCGACACCCTACTTACCACGAAACTCCCATCTGACCGGGTACACTGCCTGTTAAAGTGTTGTTTTTAGTAAAGTCGGCAAAATATAAATTTAAAACTTGAATCATAAATCATAACGACACAACAAGTTTTTGGGGGCGCTGCCGAGGAGTGAAAATTTAATCTTGATTTTTATTTGATATTTTGGTTTTTAACATTAGATTAGCCTAATCCTTAGGATTAGTGTAGTTTAGAATAGTTTATATTCCTGTTTTTTGCTTACTGTGTTTATGTAATATGGCGTATTCAGTTTACTGAATACGACGTATAAGTAATTTGACGGTTTTCTTTCCTAGCAAGTTTATTACAGGATGGACGACCCGAACATTACTATGGAAGAATACATCAGGCTTGAAGAAGAAAAAGCTCATCGGCATGGTAAGGTGTATAACTGGGAAACTGCTAAGTATGGTAAGATCTGGTATGATGAAGACGTTCACGACCTTAGATCCGTTGAAACCGAATTCCTAACTATAGTCTTTAATGACGAGTTATCATCTGAAAAAAAATACTCTCTTGTGAACCCACAGTAAGTAATCTTAACAACAATGAAATTGACTTTAGAATATTGTTTGACGAATTCGACGATGAAGATTATACGGTGATTTTTGACAAAAACTCGTTTTCTTATAACATAATTCCTGTCAATAATTTGAAAACGGATTCGGAAAATGATAATGAAAAAGTCAATATGCCTTCGTTTCCATCACCTGAGCTAAAGGTTAGTTGTTTTGATGATTTAGACTTCTTTAAAAATTTTGAGAATGAATTTCCAGTCATTGTTTACAATGATGCTCTAACGTCTAAATCAGATCACTTAACTGAACCCACTTTAAGCCCTCAAACCTTCGATGATTTGTTTTGATAGTTGAAATTTTTGATAAGTGGAACAAAACGTTTTGTACTTTAATGATCTATTCCCTTTCAACATAATTTATCCCAATGATTTAAAGTCGGGTAAAGACAATGATGATAATGAAATCGATATAATACAATATTCGGGGGCTAATGTAAATACACAAGGGTAGAAGAAATTTCTGGAAGCAAGTCACGATAAAATCAATAAAATTTTCAATGTGGAAAGTTTTATCATGGAATTAAAGGTTAATATCGTAACTTGGAATTATCTTGTCAACGGGATGCTATTAAATATTATTAAGAATTTGTATGTGCTGTTTGCCATCCCGTATCGACCCTAAACGGTATTATAAGGATGGCGTTTACACAAGAATGTTGCGGAGGCCAAGGTACATTTTCTTTACTTTATTTAGAGAAAATTGGTCTCCAAGAATGGATACGACGTATTAGGTAAACACCTATATGGCATATCCACTGGTTTAACTTAAGTTGACCAAGTCAACAAAATTTGCCCAATACGAAGTATTGGACAAACATCAATACGGCGTATTGAGTTTGGGTATAAAAACCCAACTGATACGCCGGATTGAGCTTTTTACACACACCTTTTCACTCTCACACAAAAAATTTTAACCGCGAAAAATTCTTGGAGAATCCAATCCCTTTTAATTTGTGTTTTATCTCTCTTGATTCATTACCACGAGGTATAGAACCCGATTCATCCCTATTTCCATTTCGTTTTTCAAATTTGATTAGGGTTAGGGTTTGGTTTTAAGGATTAGATATTTTGCCGTAGAACCCTTTGATTAGGTTTCCCCTTATTCTCTTAGAGTTGTAACGAGCATTATTGTTTTGGTGTAATGGGTCAAAATGGGTAAAAATGGAGTAACCCCTTTCATTTTAAATTGCAAAGCAATATGGCGTATCCACTAAACATGGATATAACGTATTGACTCAAAATCATCCAATTTTAAAATATCAATACGACATATTCAACAAAATGAATACGGCGTATTGATCACATAAAAGATACCTGCGTTTTAAATCCCATTACGCCTGTATTGGACTTATATCCATTACGCGTATGATAAACTGATCTCCATACGGCGTATTAATTTTTAAATACGCTGTATCCACCCTCAAAACAGACGGTTTAAAATTTATAATCTTTGCACTGATCTCACTGATTTTACAGATATGGCTCTTCCACCTAGGGATCAGAGGCATCAATATCTTAGGTTTGAGGGATTACAGTACACTGATGCTGATATCGTGGATTTTGAGACGAGGTTGGGTAAGATATATAGGAGAGAGGTACATAGGGTTCAGGTTTTTGACTTTAGGGGATTAACAGAGCTGATGGATAAGTGATTGAGAGGTAGGATGCTGATGGAGCACAGGGATGCTCAGGGACAGAGTGTGTTTACTAGCCGAGCTTGGAGGAGGCTATTTGAGATTAGAGGCCCGTTGGTGCATGAGCTCATTCTGGAGTTCTTTAGTACTTTCAGATTCAAAGAGGGTGTGCTTGATTTGGATATTGTTAGGGATTTATAGTTTCAGTTAGGTAAAGCTAGGCGACGCATGAGCTGGAGGCAGTTTATTTTGGCCTTGGGATTACATACAGCAGAGGTGATGGAGACTGCTAGATTTGGTTTATATTGGGTAGAGAGTGGTAGACAAATCTCTGACAAGGAAGATCTGAGCACTTATTGGAGAGAGATTTCTTCTGAGGGGGATTTTCTAGGTACACCCCCTTTTTATACTCTTATCAGGGATCCAATGTTGAGATTATGCACAGGTTCATGCCTGTGCCATTGCTGGGAGGAGGTCAGACACCTGAAAAGGTAACCGTGACTGATTTATTTTATCTGAGAGGGATGGACATTGGCTTAGTCAACATCCCTTATCTGTTGGCTAGGAATTTAAGGTTGTTCACTTCAAGGAGGAAGCAGGGTGCGATGATATCTGAGGGTCGTTATTGCCCGATTTGAGAGCATTTTGGGTATTACTTACTGGAGGAGAGGCTTCAGGATTGATAAGATTGTGCGAGAGGACTCCATGTTTATGATTTGGTTTGAGTTGGTGAGGCTGCAGATATGTCATGGAGCTCTTTTGATTACTTGGGCTTGGGGTAGCCCCGGGACCAGAGAGGCAGCAGGTTGTTGTGGCTGGTGCCGCTGAGGATGCTCCTGTAGCTGATGAGGGTGCTCCGGCTATTCCAGCACCCATGCATGAGATTCGAAGAGCACTAGGCGAGTAGAGAGAGATATTGGATAGTATGGCCTGTAATTTCTCTCGATTCTCTACTTGGACGGTTGTTGGACTCTCACAGATGATGAGTTAGGCTGGGGTCAGGTACACCAGCTATGCAGACTTTCAGATCCCATATGTTCAAACAAGGGTAATATAGTAAACTTGATCAAACTTCCCTATCTATTTTTAGTAGTGGACAATTAAATTGAGACATCCCAAAAGGGAAACGTGGACAATAAAATGGGACGGAGGGAGTAATACTACTACTACTGACTCATTTTTCAAACCTTATATGAAAGCAAGTGAAAAGAACGATACTAAAAAGGATGATGAACAATACCAGACGAAGCGCAAATGCGACAATACATCCAATTCTATTAATGAGCCACCTAACAAAAGGATGTGCAAAGAGGAAAAGTTTGAAGCTATAAAATATTCACTTGGACCCAACGAAGAATATATTGCTATAAGAAGATGTGAATATGATGCTTGGGAAAGAAACGAAGATAGTATGTCTAAAATCTACCAAGAAAAGTCTAACTTAAAGACTTCGCTGTAAACAAAAGTGATTCCCGGGAGACAACCCGGATTATTATTTAATTTATCGAGTCTGTTTTCATAAACATCAATACGGCGTATCCGCTCCATACCATACGGCGTATTGAATGCTTGGACGTTAACAGTCTTTATTTTATGCACTTTAGCACTTTAAATATTATTGTCAGCTCTATCAATATGGCGTATTCATGCACATGATACGGCGTATTCAACAGACTGACCCGTATTTAAGTTTGTTTAGTTTAGTTTAAATTGATCGTAGGTACTGAGATAGGAATGCATTGTAGTTTCCTATATTTTACACAAGACCTTGTAAAAGGAAATAGACGAATGTTGGTGGAGAATTTATAAATTTGGAAATCTTGAAGTCTTGGAGTCTTGAAACCTTAAGACGGCTATTCAACATGAATTCTTGTTCAATAAATCTACATAGAGAATCACTATCAAGCAAATATCAGGGGAGTTTCTCATTCAAATTTTTTTAATTCCCGTTTTTAATGTTTTATTCATACAACGAGGACGTTGTATAATTCAAGTGGGGGGATGGGAATTAGAATGTTTACTTGTCCTATTTTTCACATCAAAATGCTTAAATTATGCTCAAATTTAAAAAAAATTCAAGCATACTTTTGTGAAATTACCTGTTACATAACCTGCACACAACTACCCTTATTAGATATTGTGAGGATTTAACCTTATCCGTTTCCAAATGTTTACCCAAATTCCACAAAAATATGAGTGTGCCGGTGATGTTGTAGACTTTAGAACTTGGCTTGGTATATCACTCGAGATCACAGTGATGAGTACTATGGATTTAGATAGAGTAACTTGTTTAAATTGGTAAATTTTTAGGAATACACCCAAAAAGCCTATTCATGTTGTTTATTAACTAACTACACTAGTTAGTTAACCCCCGTATAAACCCTTTGTTTACTCTCACTATAAGAGTAAGATACCCCTAGAACAACCCGTAGAGCCAATCCTTTAGGAATTACACCAACTATTTGTTTCGTTACACCTTTACACCTTAACCTACCCTGTTAGATTAAGTTTAATTTACAGTTGCTAGTTTCTTAAAGTATAAAGTATGCATTTCCCGAGTCTTGTGTCATTTTCTATCTTTGGTATGGTTAAAAATTTGCACATTGTATTGCTAGTCTCTTTTAGTTAGCCACCTAATTCTCATATGTATTGCTGTCTTGTATTTAGAGCTTGGGACATGTCCAATGCCTATGTTTTGTGTGGCCAAAGTTGTTTAAGCTAGGGATGTGTCCAAGTTTTGTTAAAACTCTTTGTGCTTTTTGTAATTTTCCTTTTGAGGCCTTTTCTTAATAAATTTACCGTTAGGAAAAAAAATTTGCACATTACGAATGGGAATGTATAAAGTAGTCAAAGCTCATGTATTTTTACTACCATCATAATTATTGGTACGTCCAAAGAATGAAGAATTATCGAAGGAATTATCCGGAATTATTATGATCGTAAAGATGGCGAAGTTACACCGAGATTCGTAGTTAGTATGAAAAAAAATCAAAAAAATGAGAAAAATCGCAACAAAAAAAAGAGAAGGAAGGTTTGAAGAAAATCGTTTTGCAAAAGCATTACCGAAGGAATTATTTGAAGGATCGATTATTCGTTGATACGTCTTATAAATTAACGATGTAAAGTTTTGTATAAAGTGGAAGATATAACACCCTGTGTTTTCAAGTCATTGACGACGTCGATAAATCCACAATGTACCTTTTGTATTGTACGCATTTGCTTTGAATCATAAATGTTAAGCTAAATCGCGTAAGCTAAAAATTAGCGTTCAATGTAAACGGGCATCAAACAATTAAATGTTTACATCAAGCAAGGGTTAAGTAATTATTTTGAGAATAATTATTAACTTTGTTCATTTTATTTTTATCGGATACGTAAAGTGTATACGTTTCGCGATAAATTGCGTTTAGGCACTCCCGGAACCACCAAAACTTTTCTACGCTTCAACAAATACCCACATTTATACCCAATACATAAAAGTTACAAAAATATATCATGTATATCATATATATGCCGAATTCTTGGCAAATGATACAAGAAATAAGAAAATTTCCAACTTTGGTCAAATGTACATCTCTTTCATTAATACCTAGCCCATGCCTTCTCATTAAACTACACCATGCCTTGTCTCTTTGACTTAGACCAAGACCAAGACCATCCCTAGGACCATACCATGTTCCCTTGACTAGTCTTGCACCTTATATACATGTATCTAGTGGTGAGAGATCACATACATGCTTAACACTTGGTAAAAATCACAAAATCTCTTCCTTTGTTCTCTTGGCAACCTACGGCATCAAACACCCCTTTGTTACAATCCATACAAAATTTTATTCAACCTATACCCTTCTATACACATCCATTATAAGACATTCTAAGGTATTTCCAAGCATTGGCTAAGCATTTTCAAGTAATAATCAAGAAAAGGAAGCTAGGGATTTTATTGAAGAAAACAAGGGTTTTCTTTGTGCAAGTTTGGATTTTAAGGCTAAACACGGGTTTAGTATTTGTTTATCATCATCTTCATACACCATAAGGTCTACTTGAACTCTTTATATTCTTGTAAACTTTCTTTGATATGCATATGTTATTTCTATTTAGTTTAATCACCATTTAGGATTTTATCATGAAAATGGAGTTTATACTTGAAATGATCATTTTATACACTTATATACATGTGGTGTTATTACTTATATCACACTAAAAAGGATGAGAAAATATTGTATCAAGTTATTTTGGTGTAAAAATGATTATGGGGTAATTAGGGTTTTTATGGTTTCATAATATGTTTCAAGTTAAAGAAATACTTAAGACAAGTTAAGGTTAATTATGGACCTATAGTAATGTTATATGATCATTAAAATAAGGATATAACAAGATGATAAGACTTCTATACTTATGGTTATTATGTAAAAAGTATAAAGTGGTAAAACATAAAAACTAGGTCAAAAATGGACTTATGAATGTTAGTTAAACATTCTGTCCCAAAGTGTTATAAAAATATACTTATTTTATATTTTTATAAGATAATACATTTCATGACGATTCCGAAAAAGTAAGAAACTTGTTAAACGGATTAATAACGAAAAAGTTACGTTAAAAACGAGTTATACGCTAATTAAACGGAGTTTATAAAAACTTTTTATAAAAATAATTCAAACAGCAAGTTTGATATTTTTAACAAATAATACATATTTTTAGGATTCCAAAATGATAAGAATCGTAATTTTTCAATTAATAACGAACAAGTTATGAATTTCGCGAGTTTACGACAATTAATACTTTTATAAAACTATTTTTATAAAAGTTACTATTCATGACAGAAAGTTATATTTTTGTAAACCTCATAAAATTATAGAACTTTCAAAAACGAGAACGTCCTCGAAAGAATCGTTAAAAACGGAGCTATAACGAATAAAATACGACATTTACGGGTTTTACGACAACGAATACGATTTAAATAAAAGTCACGTCTGATGTGAACAGTAAAAGTTACTGTTCACCAGAGGGTCAAAATATCGAAAATGTCAAATTATGATAACTCGTCCTAATACGAAAAGATGGGCATAAGAAACGTCAAAATCGGGCTTAAAACGCAAAAGTTATGCTAGTTTTACTAAAACGGTAATTATAAACGTTTTAACTTATTAAACACAATTTTACCAAAACCATTAGTTGGTGATTGAACTATATAGAATTATATGTGGTTATCAAAGTACTATATTACTAGGGAGTTTCATAATGAGGCCTCTTCGGATGGCGTATCGACGAGTTGTTGGATTTACGATTTAAAGTGTCCTAACTCCTCGAACGTCATGTCATGACCTCTTAAATTATGATAGCCCGAACGATAGTACGATGTAACAACTATAAGATTATATTCAAGTACTCGGTACTTATACGACCTATGATAATTTAGGTTGCATTCGATCTTTTACGTGACGCTTTATCTGCGATATTTGGATTATCAGAACTCAAGGTGAGTTCATAGCCCCACATTTTTTACGATTTCAATGATTTATAATTATGGGGTGGAAACATGCTTTGTTTTATAAATTGGACGCAAGTATTGATTACATGTTGCCTAAGTAGCGATAACCCAAGTTGAGCCCCTTTATCATGAACTGTCAATTGCATAGATGTAGTTGGGAATTACATTATGTGAGCGCGAATGTTATTTAATAGATCTATTCGGGAAACGACCTCCCCGTTCGGGTGACTAGCTATCACCGAGAACGAACGTTATAGCATGTCGAATTTGTGAAATTTTGGATGTATTGGGGTAGCAATCGGATGGGCGTAAATTGCAATATATAGTTTAATTGCAAGAAGATTGTCGAGCTTCAGTGTCTTTTGAGCTCAGATGGTAAAGTGTTATCTAGTTTTGTGATCGCGTGATGTGTTTGCTTTATCACGGAAAAGTCTTACGTTCTGCATATTTTTGATTTATCAGACTATGAATTAACCAACATTTTTGTTGACGTTTTTAAGCAGATTGTTCTGTTAGGAGTCAATAGGTATGGGATGCAGGGATGCAGTGGGTGTAAATTTTGGACGAACGCTTAAAGATTTAGGTGCATCAATATTTGGAAACTGTATTGTCAACTTTGGTAACTATTCATACAATGAACAAGTAAAGCTTATGCTTTTGTATTAAGTCTTTCAATTAAATCCAATGTATCATTTTAAACGACTTTTTGTGTCGTTCTTATATATCTTGTGCTATTGATCTTGAAGTAACACGCCCCAGACCCTTATTCCGCTGCGACCCATTTTGGGGGTGTTATAGAATGGAAAAGCGATAAAAAGTCAAAGTCAAAGTCAAAAGTCAAAGACGAAAACGATATCGAAGAAATGTTAAATGGGCTAACCTGTACCCATCTAATGTGTCGGGTCAGCCAAAGACCAATTAAATCCAAAAACCTTAAACCGGCCCAACATTAAGCCCAATACACATAACACCAGTTAGCCCATAACCCTTTTAAACTGTTTTGCCTAGTTAGTCCCTAAATTAATTACACCGTTAGTCCCTGATCCTAACGACCGTTAACCTTTTATAACATAAGTCAACACAGGGTTAAAATTCGTTTTATTGTATATCTCCTAAATCCACTTTCCCGCCATTGACCCAAAGCCCCAAAACATCACTTTTGCCCATCTCTTTCACTATCCCTTCACCCTAGTGAACCCCACATCTTACCCCACACCACAAACAACCAAATCCCACTTTGGCTATCTAAAGAATTATCATTGGTTGATGAACAGGACAAGGATTCAATGGCTATGATTGCATCACTTGGAGAACAAGAAAGATTGATGGTTAAGATGATGATTTGGAAGTCCTCACAGAACTAACACAAGAAACACACCCTGCACCTTAGTTTTTATATAAATAGTTTAGGCTTTCATTGTAATTGATAGTTAGTTTTAGGTTTTAATTTTTATGCTTTATTTTACAGCTTATTTACTGCTTATTGTAATTTTATTTTGAAGTCTTGTAACCTTTTTCAAGTATTAATGAAATTTAGCCTTTTCTTAAATTATGTCTTAATATTTTAGTTTTAATCTTCTTATTATGCAATGTGTTTTCCTTTAAAGCAAACTCAATAAGCTCTTATAATTAAATGTTTCTCAGATAAACTTTCTCATAAGTTTTTTTGTTTTCCTATTCATAAATTCACCCAAAAAAGGGGTACCTTAGCTTATTTGGATGATGAGCTAAAAAGGGAAGGGCTCATGGACCCCACCAGCTTATCTTTGATAAGCTAAAGCTATTGTTGATTAAGCTCCTTAAGAGCATTTCTAGCCTTGTTTAAGCAAAGGCATTAGTAAGTTCACTTTTTCATTTTTAAGCTTATTTTCTGTTGTTTATTGTATTGCTTATTCTTTAGCTTATTTCTGCTTATTATCTGTTTAGAATAGCTTATTATAACTTGTCATAGTTATTTAATGCTTATTGTGCTTAGTTGATAGTTTAAATTTCATTTGATTGAAAACTGTCCTAAATTAGTCAAACTAGCTTAGTTAGCTTAGCTTATTAATAATAGCTTATTCCTTAGAAATATTTGCTTATTTGTCTTAATGATTCATTATGCTAAAACTGTTTTCACCTTTTGAAGCTTAGTTAAGCCTGTTTTAAGCTTTAAATTAGAGTTTCGGATTTTAAAGGGGTGTTTGGCATAAGATACAAAATGGGTCAAAATGGATATAAACATGTTTTAGGCCTTTAATTCAGTTTCAATAAGCTTTATCTAGGCCAAAAAGTTAGTTTCCATTAGATGTTTTTGTTTAAATCTCAATTTTTAAGTTCAATTTAAACATGATTTGAATCTGTGGATTTCCATTTCATATTTTACCTTATATGATTAGATTTTGATTAAGTGCTTGTAGATGTTGTTTTCATGCTCATTTTTGGGTAAAAATGCAGTAGATGATAGTTAGTTTTAGTATTCAATTGTCTTTTGGTTTTTAGTAAAAAATCTGTCAAGTTTCTTAAGTCTCAAAAGTTTTAAAAGTCCCTTTTTCAATCTCAGTTTTAGGTTAGTTAATGTTAGCTTTAGGTTCTGAAAATCATAACATAAGCTCTTTAGATATAGTAGGTAAACTATTTTAGCTTATTTCATAATTTAGTCTTCATTTACATAGCTTAATATAGGGCTGCAATAAGCCTTTTGTCTTTACAGAAACTTAAAAAACTCAGCAACTACTGAGTATGATTAGCTTTTTCATCAAGCTTTTTCATAGCTTATTTGTGTTTCAAAATACTTTTTCTTTGATGATTTTAGAAGATTATTGTATAAGCTTTTTAGTGATATAAGCCCTTAAGCCATAAGGATCCATTAAGTAGCTTAAAAATAAGCTCAAAAGTCCCCCTAAGGGCTATTTTGGTAACAGTTTTGAGCTAAAAGCTCATTTGCAATTATGAGCTTATAGCTTATTAGGATTGCTTATTTTGTGTTTAGTGCTGCTTATTAGGTTAGACTTAGGCCCTTATAGCTAATATAACGTAGGATAGAGCTTATTTAAGTTTATTAGTCTATTTATCTTAATTTTTTTAGTATAAAAGCCTTTAAGTGATTATGTCCTTAAGCTTAGTTTAGCTCATTTTTCTTTGCTTAATTTTGTTCACTAGTGCTTATTAGGTCTAGGGCTTTACTTGTTTTAGCATATTTGTCTATGTTGTTGCTTATTTGAATCTTAAAATGCTTAACAGTTTAGCTTTAATGACATAGTGTTAAAAAAAGTGCTCATTGTCTCCTTATTTCAGCTTATTTACCAGCTTATTTTTAAGATTTGAAAAAAAGTTGCTTTTTTAAAGTTTGTTATTGTAGCTTATTTTATAAGGTTTTAAAAAGAAAATTTTTAAAAAATGTTTGTTAAAAAGGAGAGGCCACAAGGGTCGAACCTGTGATTTCTCTCTTTGCACACACACGTCCCAAACAACACACACACTAACCATTAGCACCAGTAGGGCCATCTGGCCATTGTTTGCACTGTAAAATCTTTATCACCTTTTTCCTTTTTATCCTTTGAGCCCTTTATTGCTTATTTCCAGCTTATTAATAAGCTGTTTTTCAAAACTCTTATTTTTATTGCATTCTGATAAGTGTAAAATACACATATCCGTTAACACCAAAAATGACCCTAAATGACTAAAAACATACTAAAAATGGCAAAGATATGCTTGTTTTTGTGTTTTGTATATGCAGGTATGGATAAGACAAAAATCACAAGAAAACCGTCAAAAAAGGGGCAAACACGGACACGAGAACGGAAGAGCGTGCAAGAGCCGGAAGCCAAAGTCAAAAAGTCAACCTCGGTCAACTCTCAAAGTCAACACTATAAGACAAAAATCCAAAGTTACAAATCTAGTCCCTCAAGTTTCAGAAACTTACACTAATGATCCCTAAGCTAAATGAGCCCTAAACCTATCAAAAACAACACCCGGATCCAAAGCCCAAAACAAAAGCCCAATTCCTAAAAGCCCAAAACCCTTTTATAACACTCCAGGGGCCATTTCTGTCATTATTTAAAGTCATTTTACACTACACCATCTCTTTACACAAAGAGAGGGACTGATTTTGCAATTACCCCAAACTCACACCCGTTTTTACCCAATTCAGTTTAACTTAAAAAAAGGCACCAACACTGTTCATTCATCGTTCCAAGTTACCACGCATCTCAAACCATGGGGCTTTTGTCAATTGAAGGATAAAAACGACAATTCAAGAGCTAAATAACAAAATGGCAGGGTTAGAATTGTAATCTCAAAGGCTCTAATTGGTTCACCCAAGCAATTAAGCTACGTGGAAGAGGGAAAGCACAAAAGGAAGCTGAGATTTGCATTGATTTCACTCACACAACAAGCACAAGAGCATCACACGGATTGCCACGCTGGCAATCCGTGTGAATCCCAAGACTTGATCAAACGGCCACAAATGAAACCCCAATGATTGATGGAATGTACGGCTATGATTAGCAGGAGCGTGGGAAGCAAGGAAGACCTAGAAGGTTCAGAGAAGGGCTATAAATAGCACACACTTTTCACACACACAAAAGGGGTTAGCTCTTTAATTTTCAGCTTAATTTTTAGTGTAGTTTATGTAACTTCTTTTAAGCTTTTGTATTTTCTTTTCAAGTATTGTAAGCAAGTTTTTTTTTAAATCAATGAAATTAAGTTTTATTCTGTCATAAGCTTTTGTTTACTCATCTTCCCTTTTCAATTGATAAGTTTCTGTCTCATAAGCTCATAATAAGCTCAATAGCTCTCATAAGTCTTTAAGCTTATGATTGAGCTTAAACATACCTTAATTACACCTTAAATCTAAAATCAGGAATAAACCTTAACTACTTTGGACTTTTAAAGCTTTTGGAAGAGAAGCCTATCATGGAAGGGCTTCTATGGACTTTACTAGCTTATCCTTATGGGTAAGCTAGAGCTTGTAGCTGCTTAATTGAACTTAGCTTCTGTTTAGCTGAAGCTTAAAGTAAGTTTTCAGTTAATTTCTTATGTTCTTTAATATTTAGTTCAATTAGTGCTTATTAGTATAGATTTGCTTAATTGCTTAAACTAGTTGCTTATTTGTGCTTTTTATCATCTCTATGTGCTTATTAGTTAATGTTCTTAATCTGTTTTTAGCTCATTAGTTTTAGATCTTAGAATTTCATTACTTGTCTAAAAAAATCATAAAAACCAAAAAAATTTATATAAATTACTATTTATAATTTATATATATATTATATATATCATTAGCATTAGTATAGTACTTTGATTCCTGGGATTATTCAGTTGTTTAATCTTGTTGTTAAACTGGTCTTTAAGTAAGTATTATCTGGTATTCTGTTTATATGCTAGTATTCATTCATAAGCTCAATCAATTTCTGTCAATGCAATTAAGAGGTGTTTGGTTATAAACTTGTTTGACCTTCAAAGTTAAACTAATTGGTGATTTTTTTTAGATAGTCAGCGTCTTGCATTTTAATCCAGTTTTAAAATAGGATTTGATGTTTAGTTTTAGCTTTGCAATATTTTAGGCTTATTCTTGTTGATCTAGCACCAGGTATTTTTTACTTTGACTTTAATTGTGAAATTTGAACCAGCCATCCAAGGATTGGTTTATTTTGCTTGTTTGTGGTGATCAATTTCAGCTCATTAAGAAGTGTTCATTGCAGGTTAGACTCAGTAGTTACCTGCACTTAAATTTTGTCCTTTGGTAATTTGCACTATTAGTAGTAACCACAAAGTTACTTAATGTACCTTTTTGGTTTCATCTTTAAGGTTAGTAGTTTAGGATTTTAAGTCTAAGTTTCAAGTAGCTATAGTTAGTCATAGCTTAGTATAATTGAAGTTTGTTTTCATTTTCGGTTTAAAATTTTAGGATACATTTGCTCTAAAAAGTTTTAAAAAATTTCTTCAAAAAGTCTAAGTAACAGTTAGTCATAGAATTTAGTCTTTGAAATTTAGGATTTTAAGTGGTTGGTCTGATTTTCTGTTTTTGATTTATAGCTTTTGTTAGGTCATTAGTTCTTCATAAGCTCTGCTTCTATCTTGCTTTTTTAGATTTGAGCTTTTCTTAATTTTAAGTGTTTGATTGTCCTGAGTTTGTTTCTTTGTTTTAATCAATTTCAGTTAGCTTTTAGTGTTTGTTAGTTAAGTAGCTTATTAAAATTAGCTTGTAGACATCATAAGCTATCCAGAACATCTTTTGCTTTTTAATTTGAGCTTAAATTGAAGCTTGTGATTGTGTTTTAAGTGGAATTAGCAAAAAAGTTGAGGCTCAAAGCTCCGTTATATTAAACAGTAATTTCAAAAGCTCTTAGAGAGCTTAATTTTGGTTTTTAGCTTAAGTTGTTTTTATAAAAAGTGCTTTAAAAAGTGTTGTCTTTCAGTTTTATCATTTGGTTTTGAAAAATATAAAAAAAATAGCAAAAAGGGTGTTGCCAGTTTCGAACTCAAGACCTCTCACTCACATACCCAACGTGTTATTCAGTGTGCTTCAATAGCTATCCTTCAGTCTTCACCATTTAATACTAGTACACTTTTTCATTTCTTAGTTGTTTTATAAGCCGTAGCTTAAATCAGCTTATTTTAGGGCTTATTGGTTAAGCTGTTAAGTTTTTAGTATTTTTCTCTTACTCTTTGTTGCATTGTAGACTTTTCCTGAATTTTTCATAATTTTCTAGTTTATATTTTAATTTTAATCATTTTTCTTAGAATTTTAATTTTAGAAAATTCATAAAAAATAGGGAAAAGTTTTTGAAAAATAAAAAAAAATAGTTTTTAGCATTAGAATAAATAGTTTTAGTTTTACATTCAGAAAAATCGTTTTTACACCTTTTAGATTTTAATTTTCATTTTTGAGCTTTAATTTTAATTTTAAAAATAGGATTTTAGTTTTAAAATTAGTTAAAAATAGTTTTCTGAGTTTTTATGTTATTTTATACTTTTCTAAGTTTAAAAATCATTTTTTTTTTTTTTTTTTTTTATTCTCAATTTTTAGGCCTTAAAATTTTTGTATTTTTTTAGGATTTAATTAGATTAAATTAGTTTTTAATTCATAATAAATTCAAAAATAATCAAAAAAATATTTTTCTTTATCCTAAAATTTTCCTTTGTCTTATTTTAGGTTTAAAAATTTAGTTTGCATTTTTAAAGTTTAATTTTGTCTTATTTGCTTATTTGTCGCGTTTTATTTGTTCCCGTTAATTATCTTAGTTCATTAATTGCTTATTTTAATTGTGTTTTTAATTGGTAGTTATAGATAATCAAAAATATCTTTTCTCTCATTCAAATCATAATCCAATCCAAGGCGTGGTTTCAATTTCACAAGTCGTTGGGGAAACGACCCGGGAAAGCATACTTCCCGGTTTAATACGTATTATATTATATTATATATATATATCTTTTAGAGTGGATTTTTCTTAAGGGAGACTTTGGGAAAGTTCTTAATTGCTCTTTTGGAATATTATATATTTTATATTATTTTAGTGTATAGAAACTGTATATCACATTCTATATAGCTTAAAGTATTTTCTTGCATTTTTTTTAGAATTTTCCAAATTCGTTTAGTATTTTTATTAATTTTTTTAGATTAAATCCGTTTTTAATTCATAACAAAAAAAATAAAAATCAAAAAAATATAATTCTTTTTTTTTTAATTTTCTTTTATCATTTAGGACTTAGGAAAATTAAAATTGCTTTTGTAGGGTTAAAATTTTAGAATTTGTTTTTTTTAAAGAACGGGATTGGGTCCCGTTATCGTTTTTCTTTGTTTTTTTCACTTTAAATGCTTTCATTTTTAGTTTGCTTTATTTGTCTTTGAATTTTGTTTGTAGAATATAAAACCAATCCAATTTGTTAATATTCAAGCATTGTTCCCCAAACCGATACTCGATTTTCAAATTCACGCCTCGACGGGAAACGACCCAGGAAGGTCTTTTAGGGTTTTTGCTTTGGATAAAAGCTAAATCCGTTTAAAAAGCCTCACGGAATTCTTATCATTGATATTTTTCATTACTTATTATATTTATATTATATATATTTAATATATATTATATATTTATATATATAGTAAAGAAATAACGATCAATTTTTGGCGCCACTGCCGGGGAGGCCGTGAGACGATTATCGAGTTGAAGTTTGTTGTGTCTTGAAGACCCTTCCTTGTGAAGTTATTTTCTTGTTATAAAAATAGAAAAATAGAAAAATATTTTATTTTCTCGATTTTTGTATATTATCAAATAATCATAAATACTTTTCCTAAAGTGTTTAAAAACAACAAAAGATTTAAAACTTGCCTTTGTGTCACTTGTGAAGTACGACTCACCTTTAAGAGATTAACAAACTATAAGATGGGTATAAGGAGGGTTGTTCCGAGGAACTACAACCCGAAAGGAGAAGGTTTTTAATAGCTTCGCGCTTTCCCGCTCCTCCGCTCCTTTGTGCGTTTTTTCTTTTAGAGAGCTACCGTGAAACAAGTTGATTATTGGTTTAAGTTATTCAGTCTCATTTTGTCCTTTAATAAAATATGTAGTTTAAAAAAAACTCAAAAAACCAAAAATAATCTCCTTTAACGTCTTTGTCATTTAATTCTTCTTCTTATCCCTTGATAAGTGTAAAATACACATATCCATTTATGCTTAAAATAACCCAATTAAACCCAAAACAGACCAAAAATGGCAAAAATATGCTTGTATTTGTGTTTTGTGTGTGCAGGTATGGATAAGTCAAAAATCACAAGAAAACAATCAAAAACGGGCAAGCACGGACACGAGAATCAGAAGAGTACAAAAGAAGCCAAAGATTCAAAGCCGAAGCCAGAAAAACTAAGCCCCAGTCAAAGAAAAGTCAAACAATGGTCAACAAAAGTCAACAAGACCCACAATATTCCATTTTAACCCTCAAAGTTTCACAAAAGTCCAAAAATAACCCCTCACCTCTAAATGGGCCTTACCCGGATTCATAAGCCCAAATCCTTAGCCCATTCATCTTTCCATAAACCACAAGGGCCAAACCTGTACATTTCAAAGTTTCTTTATAACTAAAAAGGGAAAAACAAAGACAAGGACCATTTGTGTAATTAACCCAAAGTTCAAACCGTTTTTACCCCAATTCAGTTATAAAAAAAGGGCGGGTAAATCCAAACACTATTCATCCATCGTCCCCCTTTCACCCCCATGGTAAAACAAAGGGCAAATGAGAATTGATGGGCAAGGAAGTCAATTCAAGAGCTCACAAGTACAATGACGAGGTCATATCAGTCAAATCAAGGGATTCTTAAGCTCTCACTCAAGCTCAAAGCCACGTCAATCATGGAGAAAGCACAAATTTATGTGGGTTTTACACTAAGATCACTCACAAAGGAAGCACAAGCTGTCACATCAAGGAATGACAGCTTGGCAATCCTTGAGTGCACAATTTGATCAAACGGCTACAAATGAAGCTCAAATGATTGAAGAAATGATTGGCCAGGATTGAAAGATTGGAAAGCAAGGCAAGAGGGTCTGGAAGCTTCACCAAACACCTATAAATAGGCCTCACTTTTCACACACACACCATCTAGTTTTTTTAGTAATTTTTAGTCTAGCTTAATTTCGTAATTTTACTTAAATGTTTTGTAATCTTTTTTCTTAAGCAATGTAATCAGTTTCTTCTATTAATGAAATTCAGTTTTAAAGCTTTTTAAATCTCACTCTTAAGCTCTCATTTAAATTCTCAAATATTTAGCTTAATGGAAGGGGAGTCAAAATTGGATGGACTCCCATGGACTTACACCCTAGCTTATTAAAAAGCTAGGGAGCTTGTAGCTGCCATTATTGGTACCTTTTGTTTAGCTAAAGGTTCAAGTAAGTTTCTCTTTTCATTTCTCTCTAATTTCAGTTTAAAAGTGCTTAGTTATAGCTTAAATGTTTATTATTGCTTATGTGCTTATCCTCTTGCTTATTAGTACTTATTTGTGTCTTGTTTAGCTTAATAATCATAGTTGATTGTCTGTTTTTAACTTTCTTAGTTTGAATCATAGTTTTTCATAAAATTGTCTTAAAAACCTCTAAAAAACCAAAAATATAGTAAAATAGCTTAAGTCTTAGATTATTGCTTATCTAGTTGTTAATTCATGCTTATTAAAGTTGTTTTAATCTATTAATTGTCTGGTATTGAGCATTTGTTTATTAGATTTCAAATTTAGTAACTTAATCATAACTGTCATAGTAGTAAAGGGGTGTTTGGCATAAGTGTGTTTGACCTCTAAAAGTCAACATTACTTGTGCAATTTGCTGTAAGTCACTGAGTTTTCATAGATATAGTTTTTATAAGTTAAGTAATCAAAATTTCCAAAGATATGACTTATTATCTTCTTTTTATACACCAGGCAGTTTTTTGACAACTTTGCTTATGAAATTTAATCTAGGAGCCCTCAAAGGCTTATATTCTTGCTTGCACTTTATTTATACAACTCTAGTAGATGTGTGTTTAAGTAAAGGATTCCCTTAGGAATACCTGCACCTTTGTGTAAATCTTGTGCAAAGTGCAACCAGAAACTAACAATTAGTTAGTACTGTTGTCACTTTTGGCTTAAGATTAAGCCAAGTAATCTTAGGACTTAGCTTTTCCAAATTAAGTAATAATATAGCTTGAGGTAGCTTAATATAGATTAGGGTAATAGATTTAGATTTATTACTTATTAGTTTTAGCTTAAGTTTTGCTGCCAACAAATCACCAAAGTGTGCAGCATCATTAACTAAAAAGTTAGTACTTGCTGTCACAGTTAGTACATGCCAATTTTAGCTTATTTTTTAGTAAGTAAGAATAGGAATTTAGGCTCTAAATTCAAGAAGGTTAAGTCTAGTATACAGCTTAATATAGTTTAAGTCTTAAATTTCATTTTCTAGTTTATTCTCCTAGCTTATTTTGCTGTCAAAAGCCACCAAAAAATTCAAAAGCCAAAAAACAGTAAGAAACTTAAGTAGAATCTTATTGTGTTAATTTAGCTTATGATCCTAGTTTTTATAGCTTAAATAGATAGATTATAAGTAGCTTTATCAATTCTTAAAAGTTTAAAGTCTAGATTTTCCTTTTAAGGATTTTAGCTTATTTGGATTTTTGCTTATTGCTTTGGATTTCTGAGCTTGCTTAGTTCATGCTAAATTTTAGTTTCTTAAAAGTACTTCTAGCTTAGATTTCTTTGCATTCATAGATAAAGCATCTCATAAGCTTCCTAGAACTCTTTTCCTTTTTCACATTGAGCTTAATTTGAGCTTATTATAGCTGTTTTAGTAAAACATAGCCCAAACCCCTAGATTCTGTAACAGCTTATTGAGAAGCTCTTTTAGAGCTTATCTTTGTGTTTCAGACCATAGAGCTTTTGTTAAATTTGTTCTCCCTAGCTTCCTTTACAACTTTGCTTTTATAAGTTTTTTGATTTTAAGCACTTTTTGTTCTCAACTTATTTTTAAGGCTTACTAGATTTAATTTGAAGTCGGGTTAGGTCCTTAGGGACTGGTTTTGTAATTTTTAGTTTTTAGTCATTTTTCAGTTAGTCCTTCATCAGTTAGTATCTTTGCTCCATTAGTCCCTCTAGTATTTGCGTAGTTAATCCTTAGTTAAATCTTTAGTTAAGTTTATTATTAAATTTATTATTTTTATTAATTATTAGGGTTTAGCTTTTAATTAGTTTAATTAAACTTTTATAAAAAGATAAAAATTAGGGCTTTTATTTTTAGAAAATTTCTGCACATTTTCTTTACCTAGTGTAATTTTTATAAAAATTTTAGGACTTTATTCTTAATAGTTTTATTAGTTTTATATATTTTTTTAATTAGTTTAAATTTTAGAAAAATCATATCTTTTAATCTAAAAAGCCAAAAATAGTCATTCCTTTTTCTAAAATTTTCTCTTTACTTATTTTATTTAGGAAAAATTTAATTTCAATTAATTTCTATTTTTTTTATTTGTTAGGATTTTATTAGAATTAAATAGTTTTTAATTGATAAAAAATTCAAAAATAATCCAAAAAAATATTTTTCTTTTTCCTAAAATTTTCTTTTGTCCTATCTTAGGTTTATAAATTTAGTTTACACTTTAGGAGTTAATTTTAGTTTATTTGCTTATTAGTCGCGTTTTATTTGTTTCTCGTATTTGTTTAATTGTTTAAATTACTTTTATTTAGTAGATATAGATTATCAAAAACATCTTTGCTTTATTCAAATCACAATCCAAGCTTAAACGAGGTTTCAATTTCACTAGTCATTGGGGATAACGACCCGGGTGATCATATTTGCCCGGTTTAATATACGTATTATATATTATATTATATATTTTTGAGAGTGAATTTTATCAAGGGTAACTTGGTAATTTTCTTAATTACTCTTAAAGTTATATTAGTATATATATTTTGGGTATATAAAACTATCGCAATCAGTTTTTGGCGCCGTTGCCGGGGATTAGTGTGAAGATTCCTTCGTTTTGTGTTTGTTGATTTGGTTTGAAGATCCTTTCACCCTTGAAAGTTTCATTCTTGTTTTATAATTCAAAAAATCCAAAAAAAATTATAAAATATAAAAAGTAAAAAGTATTTTCATTTTCTTTTATAGTAATAAAGTAAAAAGATAAAAAAAAATTCAAAATATAAAAAAATTCTTCCTAAAAGAAATAAAATCACCAATTGGTAAGAAATACCAAAATATAACATTCTCACGGAGGGTTATCATTCCAATTTTCCCCCGTGAACTTTGTTGGATCCCAAATCATAATCAAAGATTTAACACTTGCCATTTGTGTCTCTACGAAGTACGGCTCACCTTGAAAAGCAATTTTCAAGAGCTACCGTGAAGTAGTTGATTATTTGGTTTAAGTCTCTCTTGTGTAACCGTTAAAATTGATTGTTGAAAAAAAAATTAGTGTGAAGTTTTGCTTTTTAATTTTTAGTTTTTCTTTTTATGCGCACTCGTTCGCAATCTCGAAGTCGTCGACAACAACAAACTCTTCCGGTTGTTGAAAATTTTGAACCAATTGTTGAACAAAACTTTGTTCCAATGGCCGACAATCGAACAATGGCCCAAATGTTACAAGCACCCATCGAAGGGTACGAAGATGCTATAGTTGTTCCACCAATTAATGCTTATAATTTCGAGCTTAAACAACCTTTAATCAATCTTGTGCAAAGTAATAAGTTCACGGGTAGACAAGACCCTCACAATCACCTTCAATTTTTTTAACACAAAAAAGCGACCTTCAACGTTTAGACCAATCCTGAAGTCCGAACACTTCGAAAAGCTTTTGCTTTTCACCTTTTCTCTAGACGGTGAAGCCCGAGATTGGTTAGACAAGGAACCTCCTAGATCAATTCTCACATGGGACGACCTTGTTTCAAAATTCATAAACCAATTCTTCCCACCATCGAAAACAACTTACCTCCGAAACAAAATCACCAATTTTTTCCAAGAACCCAACGAAACCTTTAACGAAGCATGGGAACGTTTTAAAGGACTCCTTCGTCAATGTCCTCACCATGGCTTCTCGGAACTACACCAACCACGGATACTTTTTACAATTCTTTGAATTCAAATGATCAAGATGCCTTAGATTCCGCCGCCGTGGTTGCAATTTTTTAGACAAATAGATGAAATAAAAGAAAGAAGATCCCTCAATAAGGTTTTAGTATTATTGAAATCAAGTCAAAATCGTTACTCAATGAAGTCGTATTTCCCCCTAATGATTCAAGAGTGAGTACGGATGCTCCTCTTTCTAATTCTTCACCTTCTAATAATTCTTTCGATATGCAACAAATAACGCTTCTCTCCGAGGATAAGATGACTATCAAGATGACAACCAAATGATGAATGAAATGAAAGCTTTATGTTGTTCCTACACTCCTGCACCCGCAAAGCAGTTGAGAAGTTATGTGTCACTTTTGGATTCAAATGCACCATTTTTAACCTTTGTGTAGCCTCAAAATATTGAGTCGAACATAAGTTTCGTTTATTATGTTATTTAAGTCGTCGGACATTAATTATTAATGTTGTAATAGAATATTACGGGAATCGGGCATACCAGAAGTTAATCTAATATTGTATATGTTTCCGGGTTAATCGCCAGCGAAAACCGAGCCCGAGTCCGTTTTTTAATATTTTTTTTAACTTTTTTTTTTTTTTGAAAAAATAAACGTGTTGATTTTATATGGTCAAAAAAAAACATGAGTTTATTTGTTTTGTTTTTTTTCAATTTAAATGTGATGTTGGTTTTAAGGTAACACAAACACATTTTTGTGTATTCGTTACTTGGAAACACCATCTTTTCCTCATTAACAAGTAGGTGCGTTTTGTTCCATGGTCATATTTTTTCCTTTTTTTTCAAACGGAAGAGTCCTAACTAAGTCACACACTCATGGACTGGCACGAATTCCAAGGAGTACCGATCAAGCTCACTAAACTATTAATCTTCATAGAGCCAGATCGAGAGATTTCTCTCAGGCCCGAACTAGTTTTTCATCCTACTTGAAAACCGAGAACCGAGTAACATTCCAAACATCACCGAACGAGTAACAATCTCAAGGACCGAACAAGTTCATTTTCTAATAGAGCGAACTAGTTGATATCTAGTGTGAGCCGAAACTAGTTGCTTTGTTAAGGAACCGAACGAGAGGGATTCAAGGTGAGCCGAACGAGTGAATTCAAGGTGAGCCGAATGAGTGAAATCAAGAGGAACCAAACTAGTCAAAAACCTTAAGGAACCAAACTAATTCAAACGGGAAAAACCATACACGTTTTTAACTTAGTTTTGGTTTTAAAAAAAAAAAAAAAATATAAGACGGTTTCGTGTGACGGTAAACTACGGGACTTGAGACCTTTACCGTTGAGATCGTGACTTCATTTTGATCAACGTGGTATATTCGGATTTCATCGACGATAACCGAACAAGTTTAAATGATCAAATATACAATCGTGTTCTTTTATCTCATTTTTAAACTAATGTGAATAAGAAAAATGGAGAGGAATATATTCATCATTTCTTAATTAACAAGAATTTGAAAATGACACATGCAGCCCCTGGACTTTAATTCAAATTCACCCTTCATCCTTTGTTTGTTTTTTTTAACCTCTTTGTTAAAACAACCTTACACCGTTTGTCCTTAATAGTTATAATTTAGCCGTTAGCCCTCCAACGTGAATCGTTAGTGCACCGTTTGTCCTTAATTGAGTTTTAATCAACCGTTAATCATTTAAAGATCAAAATTTGTGCACCGTTCATAGTTTTAGCTCACAAATCATTAACAAAAGTTTAAGTTCTTCAACAACAACAACGATTTCACCAACAATAATTCTATTTTTATGGTTTTCTTGATTTAGTAAAATCCCGCGAAATACTCTTGTATTTTCTTGGTTTAGTCAAGACTTGTAAAATCCCGTAAAATAGTTTTCCACAACAACAACAATCACTTTACCTGCTTAAGATCCTACAAATCATTTTCACTTCATACTTCAAGGTAAAATGGAAAAGAAAGATACCTTATCTTCGTGTTCAGATTCAGAAAAACAACAAATGCAACTAATTCAAGACAAATCAAAAGAAAGTTGCATGGTATCTTTTCAACAACTTCATTCACACCTCAAGTATCTTTCAAACAACGACTTAAAAGAAACTTAAATCGAATATGGATTCAAACGCGCATTTGCAACACTCTTTGGTCAAGATCTAGAGACTTTCACGGGCATAATGTTCCTGTACATGGATCAACTACAAAAGCAACTTGACAACAAAGAATTTCAAGAGATTCGATTCATGTCTGCTTTTAAAGTACTCCAGACACAGTTTCAGATGTTCATCAAGTCATGGTTTTATTTGGATGATGAATATGTTGACATGACACGCAACAAATTCCTACAATACACTCGACTCGATATTCCAGAATTCTGTGACACACTGATCCAACACATGGAATCTGTTAAGAAGTCGATTGGTGAAAGAGCACAACATAAAATGGAGTATGAAAGCAGGGTGAATGAAAGATAAATCTAGACAACAGAGGAAAAGACTGATACGAGTAATGTATTGGATGCATTGGATGCTAGTTCAGTTATCATTGAAAGCAATGGGATAGAATCAAAAGAGCAGGATACAAGCAGCAGATCAGGGAATGATGATACATGTGATGATGCAGATATCAACCCATCTATGCTGAAGAGCCAAAGCTGAGGTACAAATAACTGCTGATGATAATGTATCTGCTACAGGACAACAGTATACTGAGCAACCTGAATTCATTAATGAAGGAGAGGTTGACCAGAATACTGAACAATGTCATGACACATGTCCTTTGCCTGCTAAATTAACTGATGACAAGACAACTGAACTCTCAAATCAAACACTCGAGTCTGAAAATGTTTGTCTCAAAAAGACTGTTGCCCAGTGTCAAAAAGATTTTGCAAAACTCGAAGCATATTGTATTAATCTTGAAATACAAATGAAAGACAATGTTTTAAAATCAGGGCAACAAAGTCAATTTTTGAAAGAGAAAAGTAATGAAGCCAAGGTTAAAAATGACATTGATGTAAGTGAAACAATAAACATCGAATTAGAACATAGTGTGGCTAAATTACTTGCAGAGAATGAGCAGTTACATAAGGAAAAAGAGCATTTGAAACAGACTTACAAAGATCTTTTTGATTCTATCAAAAGTACACGTGTTCAGACCAAAAACCAGAATGACTCTTTAATGGAACAACTGAACAAAAAGTCTAATGAAAATGCTGATGTACTAGCTCAGATTCAGAAAAAGGGGTTTGCAATTGCAGCATTAAAAAATGAGTTAAGGAAACTAACAGGAAATAGTGTGAATACTAAGTTTGCAAAGCCATCAATCTTGGGAAAACCGGTTGGACAACCACTCAAAAACCAATCCGTTGTTAGACAACCGACTGCGTTTAAGTCTGAAAGACCTAGAAAATTCAAAACACACGGTTTGCCTGTCCCAAGTTGAGTGAACAACGACTTTCAAAACCAGTCACTTGACACATCATTTTGCCTAAGGGAAAGAATACTGCCCCTGTCCAAAACCTCATCACATGATTGCACCAAGCTCATCTAGGTATAGCTCAAACGACATTGTTCATAATCACTACCTAGAGGAAGCTAAGAAAAAGACACATGAACACTCTAGGATCCCTAGAAATTTTTTTGACTCCAAACATTTTGTTTGCTCGACATGTCAGAAATGTGTCTTTAATGCCAATATGACGCTTGTGAATAAAATTCCTAAAAGAAGTCAACTCACGTGCTAAGGTTCCATCCAATAAGACAACGACCCGAAACAAACCCGTAGAGCAAATAAGTGTTGCCAAGAAACCAGAAAGACAGATCCCAAAAGGACATAGGTTTTCAATCAAAAAGACTACCACTGTGCATGAGAAAACAACAAGCCTAGATCCTTGTCGTTAGGTGGCACCAACGGGTAGAATTCTCAATACTGTTGTCTTAGATGGGTTCCCAACAGGAAAGACATTTCGCCTCTACACAACAAAAAGGTAAAAGTGAACCCCCAAAATGTTCAATATGCGATATCCCTAACCAGATGTGAAAGCGAACAAGCTCTTATGTCAATGCAGGTACTCTTTTAAGTAACAGTACATCGTCTCAATCCTACAAGGAAGGACTCAGATTTGGTTCGAAAAAGAAAGATATCTCAGAAAATAGGGCCACCAATGAATTATTGATCTGATGATTTACATCAAATGGCGTCTGCTGAAAATAACACTTTAGGCCCCGTTCCTTAATGTTTAAAAGACGTTGATCCGCACAATAAAAAAGCAGAACAAGCCTCGGATCTTCATGGTCAATGATGTCTGATCACAACCAGTTCAGACCTAAAATCGCACACAACGACAAGAGGTGTCTGTTGGAAAATGTCTCCTTCAGGACCTCGTCCTCAAGGTCAAAAGGCGTTAGATTATACAACTCTGACGCCCGTGCCCCCAAACAAAATGTTGTCCTTCAGCAGAAAAGCCAGATGATCGTCCACATCAAGGGTTAAGAATTTCTCTTTAGTCCTTTAACTTGAAGAATATTACAATCCAAACACACGATCAAGCTGAGAAACCAACAATGATCAAGCACCAATGCATCATTTCAAAGAAGCTTAATTTGTCAATCCTTATTTGTACACGGGTAACAAGAAAATTGTGAGTGTTCCTGCACGAACATTGATTATAACCGATGTGCATTCATTTCATCCACAAAGTCATGATTTCCGATGACCATGAGATCATCCATTAGAACAAAGTTTGTGGAATCCAACCATGCCAGTTCAAACAAGACAACAAAGATATACAGCTTGCTACAGACCTGAAATGAGTATGTTCGCTGCTCACATGTGAGTATTGTTGAACCGACGAACATTAAGGAGGCAATGGCGTATTCTGCCAATGGATCGAAGCAAAGCAGAGTGAACTTTCATCATTCCGACAGACTAAAATCTGGGAACTATCGAAAACCATTTGGCAAATGATTATTAAGCTAAAGTGGTTTATGGAAGAACAAGAAGGATGAAGATTAGACGTAATGCGAGCAACAAAGCACGACATGTTTGCAAAAAAGGTTATGCTCAGGAAGAGGGTATTGATTTTGAAGAATCATTTGCTCCAGTTGCTCGCTTGGAAGCAGTTCGGATTTTTGTTACCCACGCAGCACACAAGTCTTTTCTAATCTATTAGATGGACGTGAAAACAGCATTTCTTAATGGTCCACTGAAGGAAGAGGTTTATGTTGCTCAGCCGGAAGGGTTCGTTGATCCAGATCATCCAGAAAAAGTCTACCTTCTGAGGAAAGCTTTGTATGGATTAAAGAAAGCTCCAAGAGCCTGGTATGATAAACTATCAAACTTCCTGATATCCAAAGGCTTTACTAAAGGTACAATTGACCCAACTTTATTCAAGATAAAATACGGGGAGGATATTCTACTTGTGCAGATTTATGTTGATGACATAATTTTTGGATCGACAAATCCTAAATATTCAAAATGATTTGAAAAATTAATGCACAGTAGATTTGAAATGTCCTTAATGGGGGAGATGAAATTCTTTTTAGGACTTCAGATCCACCAGTCCCCAAAAGGTATTTTTATCAATCAGGCCAAGTACGCTTTAGAAATTCTGAAAAAGCATAATATGGACAATTGTCACTCCATTGGTACACCATTGGCTACAAAACCCAAACTAGATGTAGATTTGAGTGGAGAACCCGTAGACCAATCTGATTATCATAGTAAAATCGGGTCACTCATGTACTTGACATCTAGTAGACCAGACTTAGTGCAAGCAGTATGCTATTGTGCACGTTATCAAGCACGACCAACTCAAAAGCACCTCAAGGAGGTTAAAAGAATCTTTAAATACCTAAAGGGTACCATTAACATGGGACTCTGGTATCCAAAGGATTCTGGCTTTGAACTAACAGCATTTTCAGACGCTGATCATGCCGGATGCCTTGATACTCGGAAAAGCACTTCTGGAGGGATACAGTTCCTTGGTGATAAACTTGTAAGCTGGATGTCAAAGAAATAGAACTGCACTGCAATGTCTTCAGCAAGACAGAGAATGTGGCGTTACTGCAAGTTGTGCACAAGTAAATGTGGATGAGGACACAACCATCAAGATTATGGCTTTAAACTAGAACTACAACAAAATGACCATTGTACTGGCGACCTCAGGTCAGCCATAAGCAATAACAATGCAACCACAACCCCCCTTACAACATTCGCGAACAAAGCAACATTCCATACTCGGTATCATTTCATAAAGAACAGGTTGAAAATGGTATAATTGAATTATATTTTGTCAGAACTGAATACCAACTGGCTGATATGTTTACAAAAGACCCTTCACCTGAGGATCGGTATAAAGTACCTTGTTTAGAAGATTGGTATGAATGTTCGACTCTAGCTGGACTAGCGGTCTACAAATTGAGACTGCTTGATATCATCATCAAACATCACCATGTACATATTTTTGAGAAAAGCAAAATACAAAAATATAAAACTTCAAAAAGAAAATACAAAATCAGAAAAACAGAAAATTTCCAAAAAGATTCTTCTCGACATGTCTCTTGGAATCGATAACATTTACGTGCTTAGAAATGTCGATTAACATTGACACGGGTGTGTAAATGAAGTTCGAGCGAGAGTTGCAAATAGTTTTAAAACATGTCATTTCTAATTTTCTAAATGGCTTATGTGCAAATGTCAGTACATAACCCGGACTTCAAATAAAGGAAGGTTTATAACTTATCCTCACAACGAGAAAATTAACGTTTCTCGGTCTTGAGCTGTTCTTACAAGACATTCAATGTTTTTAGCTCAAGAAAAAGGATAGTGTACGTTTCAGTGCGCTTACCCTTACCGTTAGAAGAGAAGTCCTCTAACATTTGGTTTTTCAAAAAGTTGAACACAATTTTTCAAGAATTTCTAGATGACCAATTCAAATCTTTCAAAAATTGTGTGTTTCAACACTCCATCCCTTTACAAGTGTTTTTCAAAAGACAACAAGTTCTCATTTGGTCCTTTTTTGAGGGGGGAGTTGTTGAAAAACAAAGTTTTAATGATCTTGATAACATCAACAACGAAAACTTATGTATTTCAAAACATCATCAAAATGTTCCAAACCATTCATGCGAAATATTTTCTCCACAAATTTTCAAGACATATTTTAATCACAAGGTATTTCAAAAACTAAGTGTTTATTATTTAAAATAAGGGGAGAAAATGTAATTAAAATATGATCTATTCGACTCAATGTGCTGAAGAAAAGGTTTTATGGTTCGATCTTATACCCAACAACATCTTAATTTCACGATGAATCTGAAGTCATAAGGTGGTTAGGTTAGGAATCAATCCTATGATCCAACCAGAACCGGAGGATCTACCCAAGGATAATCCAAAGTTAGAAATAGCAGTCCTTAGGTATGATTGGAGATGAATGTATATGGGAATAATGCCGACTAAGATTGAGCTAACACTGGAACAATCACAACAAGGTGTTAGTAATGACGTCTTGGTAAGCATGTGAAGTGGCTTTAAAGAATGATAAAGAAATGGTTATGGATAAAAGGGGTCTAAAGAAAGAACCATCCACATAACTTAAGGCAAAACCGGGTCCCAAATACATCAGCTTCAGAACTTAAGTTGATTTGCTGACATTGAAAATGACATCATGGACCCAGTGATGCAATGCACAACCCTTCCCAGCCATTCGGGTTTCTCTCAACAGAAACTTGTCTCATTTGTCACGGAGATACACACGTTATCTATTGACATCTTACTCCAAGATTGTTGATATTGAATAGGTGGCAAACTACTCCAGCCTCCGAGTACTAAAACCAAAATGCACTAATCGAGTCTAGAGCCAAGAGATCAATCAAAATCTCGTTAGGATATTCCATTTCAAACACTTGTTGAACATCATCAGGTTCATAAGCTGTTATCAAGAGTCCTACACAATATCATTGTGATATTTGCCAGAACATCCGAGTGATACTAATGTATTCACAATGAAGATGGAAATCCTGCTTGAGCCAACATCAAGCAAGTTCTTGGTAGGTGACTTGCCAGATTCTATATGAATCAAACTTGTGACAATTGGATATCGATTTGGTCTAGTAAATGAATTGACGGTTGATGAATTTTGATAAAAACATGACACTCTCGACGTGTTACAAAAACACTTTAATGAGTGACACGTCGATTGATTTTCAAATCAATTTTCTCGTTTATCACTAACGTAAACCTGCAGGTCAAACGGTGGTAACGGCAACCTCAATCCCATTCAAATGCTCAATCTACGAAGACAATCTATCAAGAAAGCTCAAGATTTAAAGATAAAGACTTCCGCTAACTCTGATTTAAAGCTTTCAAGATAGATGCAAAAGTATGAGCATGTTTGGTCAAAGTCACAAGATCGCAAGTGTCATAGACGATAAAGAACAATGACTAAGCTCAAAAGTTCAAGATCACAAAGCATGAAGGAACAAGTTTACAACAAAGAACAAAGAGATAGACCAAGACCACATGAGCTTAACGACAAAAGCAATCTCATTATCTCATGAAAGAGTGTCATCAATGAACTCATTTCGGGGGAGATTGTTAGCCTCAAAATATTGAGTCGAACATAAAGTTCGTTCATTATGTATTTAAGTCTCGGTCAATTCGTTAGTTAATGTTGTAATAGAATTATATCAGGAATCGGGCTTGATAGTTAATCTAATATTGTATATGTTTCAGGTTTAATCCCAAGCAAAACCGGAGCCCGAGTCCTAGTTAAATATCCCGCGCGTCACATTAAATGTGTAGGGGTATATATATAGATATTTTTCACTTGAAAAAATATCTATCTCATCCCTTCTCATATTTTCTAATATATCTAAAATATCTTTTCCTTTTCTCTCATCTCTCTCTCTCTCTAAACAATTATCTCTTTTCTAGTTTTTTTGGTTCGATCTGTGTTGTGTAATACGAAGTGAAAGTGTAGATCGGGTTCCTACACTTTGTCCGTTAACCCGAGGTGGAAACGATTTCCCCGTTTTTCATGACAACATCCAACAATTTCAACAAACCGCAGCCGTAGGCAATTTTCTCCAAAGAAACCAACCTTCCAATTTGGCAAGTCAAATGAGACCACCGGGTTTCAATTAACCGAATGTCCAAAACAACCAAAACCGATACCAAGAAACCAATTCTAATTTTAATCAAAACCGAGGAAACTTTAACCGTCAAAAAAACCAAAATCAAGTTTATCAAGCTCCACCATATCAAACCAATCAACCACCAATCAATTAAGTTTTACCTTACCAACCTCCAACAAATAGTGTGTCTAAAACGGATTTTGAGAGCTACATCAAAGCGAACGATGCGGTATTGAAGAATGTTCAGAATCAAGGTCAAAATTTGCAAAATCAAATGGCTAATGTCACGAGTTTGTTGACAAGTCTTTGTAATAATTTCAAAAATTCAGCTTCTACCTCAAATCCAGGAACTCTTCCAAGTCAAACCGTGACTAACCCTCGTCAGCAAATTAATGCTATCACCACAAGGAGCGGTAAGATTTTGAAAGAACCTTCGATTCCTCTTGTTCCTACACCTGATGTTTCAACTTCCTAAAATGAATCCAACCTAGTGACTTCAACGGAAAAAGTAAAAAATCCAAATTTGGAAAATTCCGCACATGTCCCATCTCTGGAGGAAGAAGATTCAATTTTCATGGAAATCCCAAATCCAAAAGCAAAGAAAACCATTAATGTTGAAATTCAAGATCTTAATTCTCCAAGACCTGATTCGTATCCACCTAAACTTCCATATCCTGAGAGGATGAAAATTAGAGAGCACTGATATGTGTTTAATTACACATACCATTTTCCATATTAAGCGGACTTAAATGACTAAAAACATGCCAAAAATACATTGTATTTGTATGTTTGCATTTGTATTGTGCAGGAAACGGATATTCAAGAAAAGGAACAAAAAGAAAGCCAAAAACAAGCAAATCCAAGCACCGGAATGAAAGGACAAAGTCAAAATTCCATGTCCAAGTGTAAGAAAAAACAACTAAGTGCCTAAAACTGCAAACCTCAAGTTGTTATTACAAAGGATAAAAAAAAAAAAAAAAAAGTAAAAACCCCAAAGGGTCAAAATTGCACATCGGGTAGAGATTGCATTCAAGTTATACAACTTGAGGGGACCAAAGCTGCCTACTCCCCTAAATAGTCTTATTTCCCGCCCATCAAAATCCCAGTTACAACTTGTATGTCGCCCATACTTCTTCCCTGCAAAACCACTTCTCTCTCTAGCCAAAATCATTTCATCCACCCTACTAACCCCCGCCCCCAGTTGTATAAATGCCATGTTGGCAATCCCTCTAAATTCCCAAAAGCATTTCGATGGCTGAGATTGTCTCCAAAGAAGATCAAAAGAAATCAAAGGCTGGGATTTGTTTTAGATTCCCCTCACACAACAAGCACACTTCGTTTTTGCTCTCCAAAGAAGCACAAGCTACAAGTCCAAGACTTCGGCTATAAATAAGATCCTTTTGTAAGCCCTTGAGGCAACTAGTTTTTAATTTAATATAACTTAGCTTATTTTTAGTTATTTACAGCTTTTGCTTTCAGCTTTGTAACACTTTCAAGATTAATGCAAATTTAAGTTTTTAAGTCAATTTACAATACCAGTGTTAAGTTTCTTAATCATATTGTTTTGTGTTCAAAAAGCTCTTACCACAGCTTACTTATAAGCTGTTTTCATTAAGTGAAAATAAAAAGTTAAGTAGTTAAGAGAAAATCACAAATATCACTCTCAAATATACCACAGCTTATGTTATGGATGATAAGCCAGTTCTGGATGGGCTTATGGACTCTCACTAGCTTGTTTAATACAAGCTAGAGCTTGTAGACTTTTTGTTTAGCCCTGTTTTGAGCAAGGGTGTTGTAAGTTTCTTTTTCTCTTATTTCTCTTAGATACGCAGAAATACTTATAAGTGCTTATATCCTTGATTGAAATCTTGCTTATAAAATGCTGTTAAGTTTGTTAATTTATTAATTTGTTTTTATCAGTCGAATAAAAAGAATTTTTGGGAAATGATTAAGGGCTGTTTTGAACAAGCAGTACTAACTCCAAGTTAGTACTGCTAGTTCATTTTCTTGGATTTTCAAAAGTATCAGTACTAACTCAGCACTAACAGTACTAACTCCAAGTTAGTACTGTCAGTTAAAACTGTTATACTCATCTGGATATATTTTATCCTATCATCTTATTATTTCAGCTTGATTAATAATCCTTGAGCCTTTAGATAGAATTAAAACATTTTCCTTTACTTTTGCATCATTTTACAGCTGTATTTTCCTTTTAAAGTATTTCAATAATGAATCAGTTTGTAGCTTGTTAGCCTTATTTGTTGTTTTTCAGGTTCATCTAGTTGCTTATCCTTATTACTAATCTTTTTAAGTTAGTGACTCTGTTTTAGCTTGTTTGCTTATTTATTATTTCTTTGTGTTTTGTTAGCCCAGCAGTACTAACTTTAAGCTAACAGTATTAACTTAAAGCTAGCAGTACTAACTCCAAGTTAATACTGGTAGTTAATACTGTTAGTACTGTTGTTAGTACTGTCGTGTTTATCTTGTTTAATTTAGCTTAATTGTTTTTTGTATTTGCTTATTTAGAGTTAGTTTAGCTTATTTAATTTGACTTAAGTTTATTTGAGCTTATTTGTGCCTTAGTGTAAAAAGTTTTAAGTGTTTTTGCCTTTGCTAGCTTTGAATCTTGTTCCAGCTTATGTTCTTTGTTAATTTTTATGTGCATAATGCTATAGTTTTAGCATCAATTCATTCCTTGTCATATTCAAACACCAATCATCAATCGTCTTTCGATTTTCCATTTCTTACCTCGATTGACAAACTGAACCTGGGAACACCAATTACTGCTTTTCCGAGTTTTCATTGCTCTCGCGGATTCTGATCCTTGTTGTTGTATTTATATTATATATAGATAAGTTTTAAGGAGTAAGTTTTGGCGAGTCAATTTTTGGCGCCGTTGCCGGGGAGGCTTTAAAAAAAAGAAACATTATCGTTACAATTTGGTAATTTGGTGTTACATCTGTGAATATTTTCATCTATAAAACATAAAAAAGTACAAAAATATTTTCATTTTCATTTATTAAATAATTAAAAATTTTTTATCATATAAAAACAAACCAAAAAAACCAAAAAGATAAAACATTGTCAGCAAAAAAGAAATAAAATTCACAAATTGGAAAAAAATATACCCAAATATAATAATTCTTCTCAACTGAGGTATTATCATATAACTTCCGGTGAACTTATATGGTTTCCCAAATCGAACAAAAGATTCAAAAACTTGCCATTTGGTCTCTTTACATATAACACGCACCTTGGAAAAGGTTAAACAAGTAAAAGAGGTGTATAAGGAGGGTTGTTCCTAGGAACTACGACCCGAAAAGAGAAATAAGCTTCGCGCTATTCCTACTCCTCCGCTCACCTGTGCGTTATTCCATTTTTGAAGCCTAACCGTGAAGTTAGTAGATAACAATTGGGTTAAAGTTGTCTTATCTCAAATTCCGTAAAAATCAATTGTGAAAAATCATTGAAAAACCAAATTAAAAATTAGTGTAAATTTTCTTTTTATATTCCTATTTAGGTGCATGCCGCCACGCTAATCGTTCTCAAGCTCGTCGTCCTTTCCGACATAGCATCCAACAACACAACAAGTTCCTCCGAATCTTGTTGAACCTCCCAAAGATACATGCTGATATCGCACTATGTGGCAGAATTGCTCCAGGCTCCACCGCGGGATACAGGACGCAATTGTTTTTCCAGAAAGTCGAGGAGCACATTTTTGAAGATCAAACATGGGTTGCTAACCTTGTCCAACAAGCAGTTCTTACGGACATGACAAAGAGGACCCACATAAGCCCCACATCCGTTAACTTCAGATAAAATCAACTCTACTTTGAGATATCCTAAAGGTCCCGACCAACATCAATAAGTTGATGCTTTTTCCTTTCTCTCTCGAAGGGGCAGCCCGTATATGGCTTGAGAAAGAACCTCCTCGATCAATCCAGACATGGGATGACCTCGTTGCTAAATTTATAAATCAGTTTTTCCACCTTCTAAAACGACAAATCTTCGGAACGAAATTACCAATCTTCAAAACGAAAGATTGATGAGTCGTTTAGCGAGGCTTTGGGATCGATTTCAAAATCTACTCCGAGCATGTCCACATCATTGATATATCGGAGCTTTCACAACTTGATACATTTACACACCCTTAAATGTTAAGATCAAGACCTCTTTAAACTCCGCCGCAGTGCAACTTTTATGGACCAAAGGCCCGCTGATTGGCTCAAGGCATCATCGAAAGACAAGTCCAAAGTTCGTAACTTGGCTCCCGAAGCAAAGCCATTGTTGCAAAAGTGAGGTACGAGCTGCTGCCCAAACTCGGTGTATCATCCCGAGATGGCTGAAATGAAGATAAAGGTTAGAGCTACTACTTCTCGACAAGCAGGACATCTCCAGTTCCCAGCTCCCGCTCCCGTAAAAGCGTTGAGCAAAGTTGTGTTTTACCTGCGGTTGTGCCCATCCATTCGTAATTTGTACAGCTACCGATAGCAACAATTACCAGAGATAACATCCAAGGATACTCTCGCAAGCAGCCGCAGAGAAATTTCAAAACCGTAAAGGAAATCCGGTTACCGTCCGCCACCGATGCAAACCAAATCAGGACCACCCCGGTTTTTCCGCCCATGACAACACAACAGCCAAGCCAACAATCAGAATCGTTGGAACCAAAACCAAAACCGTGGGAATGGCTACAACCAGGGTCAAATCCAACGACCCCAGGTTCAACAACATGCCCCAATGTATCAACCCCCGGTTAATCAACACCCAGCTTACCAAGCTCCAGCTCATCAAGCTCCGGGTGTGTCAAAAACTATTATGAAAGCTACTATGTCAAACGCTAATGAATGCGGTATATGCCAAAACATCAAACCAAATGACCAACATAACCGACTTGCTTACCAAAATCGTAAATTCCAACCAAGCTTCTACTTCAAATTCGGGTTCTCTTCCTAGCAACACCATTGCTAACCCGAAGGGTGAATTGAAAGCAATCACCACTAGAAGCGGTGTTTCATATGATGGACCTCAAATTCCACCTCCGGTGGTGGAAGTTGAAACCGAGGTGACAAAGGACACGGTGCTTCCTAACGGAAGTACCAAAGACGTCCAACCTCCGAATGACCAAATTGATGAACCGGTTGTCATGTCTAGAACCAAAGCAACTTTACCATATCCATCTAGGGTAACCAAGGAGAAAGTCCGCGAAAAGGACGACCTTTTAGCTTTGAAATTTATGGAAATTTTTCGGAATCTCCACTTCGAGCTAAGCTTCGCTGATCTCCTCCCTACCATGCCTAAGTTATGCTAGTCCGATGTTCAGAAAGCTTTTGAACAACAAAGACAAGATCTTGGAATTAACCAAAACACCGGTTAATGAAAATTGCTCGGCAGTCATCCTAAAGACATTTCCCGAGAAATTAGGAGACCCGGGTCGATTTCTGATACCATGTGATTTTCCAGAGTTGGATAAATGCTTAGCCCTGGCCGATCTCGGTGCAAGCATCAATCTAATGCCACTCTCCGTCTTTGAAAAGCTTAATCGCCAAGGACTGACCAAAACTAGGATGGTACTCGAGTTAGCCGACCGATCAATCTCCACTCCCACCGGCATAGCCGAAGATGTTTTTGTGAAGGTTGGAACCTTCTATTTTCTAGCTGATTTTGTGGTAGTTGACTATGATGCCGACCCTAGAGTCCCGTTGATTTTAGGAAGACCATTTTTAAGAACGGCAAGAGCCTTGATTGATGTACACGGTGAAGAGATGACCTTAAGACATGATGACCAATCCGTGACTTTCAAAGTAGGTGATACGAAAAATTTCTCCTACAATGCCATGGAATCAGTTAACAAGGTCGACTTTATTGACATAGCATAGGTGAGAATATTCCTTAAAGAGATTTAGTTTCTCGGAAGTATTAGCAAATCAAATGGAAATTCCACTCCTTACTTTGAACCAATCGTTTGAATACCACTTCTCCCACCCTCAACTCCATTCGAGGGTAGTGATTTTCATTCTTGAGAAATTCTGAGGCTGAACTTTCTGATACTTTTGTGAAGTCAGCGAATTGATGATGCCGAATGTGATCTTGAGAAGGACATTCTTCTTCTTGAAGCTATCCTAAATAGTGAGCCCTTATCACCACTTCCCAACCATGCAAATTATTTTCCTGAGGTTAGAAAAGAGCATAGAATTGAGAAGCCAAAACCGATAGAAACATCCAATTGATGACCCTCCCGATGTCGAGCCTCAAGGACTTACCTCCCCACCTTCGAATATGCATTTTTGGAGGGTGACAACAAGTTACCAGTCATCATTGCTAAAGATTTGAGTGGTCGTGGGGAGAAGTAAACCCTCTCAAAAAGGTGTTTGCAAGCCACATGCGAGCCATCGCTTGGAACTCTCCGATATCAAGCAGAGAGGTATTAACCCGTAATTTTGTACTCACAAAATTCTAATGGAAGAGGATTAACGCACACAACTTTTTTTTTCCATACATCAGAGACGGGTAAAACCCAAAAATCCACGATTGTCATCAAAAAGGAAGTTGAAAAACTTCTTGACGCTAGTATTAATTTTACCAATCATTCGGATAGTCCCTGGGGTAAGCCCGTACACTGTGAACCAAAAGAAAGTTTTTTTACCCATAGTTGAAAATGAGCAAAATGAGTTGATCCCAACTCGATTAGTCACGGGATGGCGGGTATGCATTGACTACCGAAAGTTGAATGAAGCCACCCGAAAAGACCACTTTCCACTACCATTCATGGACCAAATGCTCGAGAGGCTTGCGTGAAACGAATACTACTATTGTTTTTCTCGATGGTTTCTCAGGTTTATTTTCAATACACCATCGACCCAAACGATCAGTAAAAGACAACATTTTACTTGCCCATGTAGCCGGAACCTTTGCCCACCGACGCAATGCCATTGGCCTCTGCAATGCACCAGGCACATTCCAAAGATGTAAGATGGCAATCTTCATGACAAATCGAAAAAGATGGAAGTGTTATGGATGACTTTTCGGTTTTGGAATTCTTTCTCTACATGCCTAAACCCATTAGAAAAGAAAGCGTAAGTCCGTTGTGAAGACACCAACTCAGCTCTTAACTGGAGAAAAGCCATTTCCCTTGGTTAATGAAGGCAGTTGTTTCTTGACCAAAATCTCCAATTCGGGAATTGAGGTCGATCGAGCTAAAATTGACGATATCGCAAGAGCTCCCTCACCCCACAACTGCGTAAAGGAGTCCGTAGTTTTTCTTGTGCAATGTCGGTTTTTTATAGAGATTCATCCAAAAATTTCTCAAAAATAGCCCTCCCATGACCTATACTGCCTCGAAAAGAGACTACCGTTTTATTTCACCAAAGAGTGTATAGAAGCATTTAACACTCACAAAAAGATCTAACCGAGGCTGCCAAATCCTATTGCTCCAGAACTGGAATGAACCATTTGAACTTATGTGCGATGCAAGCGATTTTCGCCTTAGTGTAGTCATGTGGCAACGCATGAGAAACATTTCCGCCTATACATTATGCAAGTAGAAACAAATAAATGAGGCGGAATCACGTTACACCACGACAGAGAAAAGAAATGTTAGCTGTGGTGTACGCATCGAAAAGTTCCGATCTTAACCTTGTCAATAGAAACAAATGCACTGTTAATACTTATCATTACGCCCACAAATATCCTTTGCAAAGAAAGATTCTAAGGCGAGATTGCTCCGATGGGTCTGCTCATTCAAGATTCGACATTGATGTAGTTGACACAAAAGGTACTGAGAACTATAAATAAGTCAGCTAGCGGCTGAACCATCTATCACAATTAGAGAATCCTCACAAGAATGAGCTGCGATCCAAAGGAAAAATAACAGTTTCCTCTTGAAACTCATAGTACGATTGCTGTTCCTTAATGCTAGTACCCCATGTTTGCTGACATCACAAACTGACTATGCGGAAATTTCGTGATCAAAAGGGATTCAACCCAGCAAAAAGAAAATTCTTCAAAGACTGAAGCATTATTCTGGAAGATCCCTTCCTGTTTAAAATTCTGTGCGAATCAAGTTACTCGATACGTTGTGTTTTTGGCAAAGAAGCCCATGACTAATCCTCATGGCTTTGTGCCACGGATGGTCCCACCGGTGGACATCACGGTGCTAACTACAACAGCAAGAAAAGTCTTTGATTCTGGATTCTTTTGGCCCACAATCTACAAGGATGCCCATGAGTTGGTTAAAAACTGCAACTCATGCCAGCGTCAAGGAAAAATTATACCCACAGAAAGTTATAGAATGCCAACAAAAATTCCATCCAAGTTGAGAAAACTTCGATGTCCCATGGGGCAATGACTTTATGGGGGCATTCCATCAACAAAGCAACAAAATTACAACCTCGTGGCCGTTGATATATTTATCAAAAATGGGTGAAGCAAAAGCGCTCCCCACCAATGACGCCCGAAGTTGTTTGCAAATTTCTTAAATCTCTTCTTCGCCAGATTCGGTGCCCCCTTCGTAGCAATTCAATAAGTGAACCGCGGGGGGGAAAACCCTTTTTGCAATTAACCACTTTGCAAAGGTCCTGTCATAAATATGGAAGTCACGTCAAACGTCTCTCCATCCGCGTAACATGCCACAAACAAGTGGACAAGTTGAGGTACCAAACGTGGTTTGAAAACGAATTCTTTGAAAGAAACCGTAGGCGAGAATCGTACCCAGTTGGTCAGATAAGATCGATGATGCTTTATGGGCTGTCCGACCGCTTTACAAAACACCCATTTGGCTGTACTCCATATAAGCAGGTTTACCGGAAAAGCCTAGCCATCCTGCCAATTGAGTTAGAACACAAGGCCTACTGGGCCTTGAAACATACAAACTTTGACCTAAAAACCGCTGGTGACCATAGGAAAGTTCAGCTGAATGAACTTAATGAGCTTCGTGATGAAACTTATGAGAACTCTTTGATCTACAAAGAAAAAACAAAGAGGATTCACGACTCCAAGATCAAGAACCGCGTTTTCAACGTCGGTGACCGAATCCTCCTCTTTAACTCAAGATTAAAGATTTTCTCAGGAAAGCTTAAAACCCGTTGGTCAGGACCATTCACTATCACACAAGTTTTCCCATACGGCACCATCGAGTTATCTCAAAACTCCGGGCCAAACTTCAAAGTGAATGGTCATCGTATTAAACACTACTTTGGAGGGGACGTACCACAATTGGTAATCCCGGATCTCCAAACATTCCTTAATGTCCAATAAATCCAGGTGACGGGTCAAGCATAGCGACCTTAAACAAGCGCTTCGTGGGAGGCACCCCATGCTTATCGTAGTATTATGAATAAGTGTTTTCTTGTTGTGTGGAGGCTTGCCTTTTCCATTACCCGTGTTTTGTGTTTGTGTTGTTAATTGCCCAGGATTGCCCGGATTGTGAAGAACTCTCGTGCATGTATTTTTAACAAAGTTTTCACATCCTCAGCTTCATTTTGGGAATCCAGTATCCAAATCTAATCGACTAACGTTTTATCTTTTGGCACACTTAATAAACGGCCTTAGATTTAGTTAGGTGCCCCTTTCAAAACATCGAGGACGATGTTTAATTCTAGTATGGGGGGATCTTCGATTTGATTTATTTTGCCTGCAGCCGTTGTTATCATGTAATCCCATTTTTACCACCATTTTTGCAAAAATACCAAAAAAAATGAAAAAATTTTAAAAAATTTCAAAAATAAGTGTTTTGTCACAGTTTCGACTCACCCTAGATGGGTTAGTATTAGATAATTTTTGACTCGAATTATCGTGTACGTGTGTTTGATGAGTCCCTAGCTTGTTCCTTAATTAAGCAAAGCTTCACGAGGAAAAGAACAAGAAGTGATAGAGTTAAATATAATTTTAATGTGCAGAGCAAGATTCTTCTAAAACATAATATGAGTAACTTGTGGCTTTTTCTCCCATTAGCTTTTAATCCACCTAATCATACGTGCTCATTTCAATTCAACTAAGTCAATCGATGTTTTTAGAAAAAGCTTCAAATTTGTAACTTGATTCTTTAAAACGAGTTTTTTCTGTTCTTAGTAATTTGAAAGTTAAAATGCCAAAGAAGCATGAATGAAATATGAATGCAAAAATGCATGAATATTAAAATTATGCCAATGAAGCATACATTTGGTTATATAGAGCAAGTAAAAGATGTGTCGTGATATCCCACTCCGCTAACCGCGAGGTGGGGGTTCAAACTAAGACATCTTTACTTCTAGGGATTTGGTGTGTTGTGATATCTCACCTGGAAGCAAGGTCTAGGTGAGGGTTCAAACTAAGACACCTATCCTTAGCCATATTAGGAAGAAGGTGTTGATGTGATTTCCCACTAACGGCAGCAACGGGGTGGTGATTTCAAACAAAGAACGACGATCGTTGGTCGTGATATCCTAACTAAGGAGCTAGGCCATAGGTAAGTGTTCAAAATAAGCAACGCATTCCTAGCTTTGTAAAAAAACTATGAATTATGATGATAAGAATGTGTGCAAAAAGTTCTACAGATAAATTTTCGCTCTTTAAAATGCATGTTACAAGGCATTGGAGTCGTGATCATCTTAAATTACGACTAAGAAAATAAATTGACCTATGGTTGAGTTGAATTGAGTGCACACATTTAAATCATATATCCATTTTGGGAGCTAAAGGTTCACAAGTCATAAGTATGAGTGCTTAACATTTAGACTTATATTGACAAATGATCTTGTTTAATTGCTTGGTTTGGATCTAGTGAAAAATCGGGGACGATGAATTTATCCGTCTGGACGTCCGTAGATTATTCTATGGAAGCTTCTCATTCTATGATCCCAGTGTTTATAAATAAAGGAAGTCGAGCATGTAAATTAAGAAAAGAAAAAGGAAAATCCAAAAATATTAGGGATAGTTAGTGTATAAATAAAATTTGGTGAAAACAGGACTTGTCAAAGCTATTGATTCTTTGGTTCCCCTTGACAAACACTTTGCTACTTTTCAAGGTAATTAGTCGAGGGGGATCAAGATTCTTAGTTTTCTTGAGTATTTACTTCATAACATTGCGTGAGGACACGGCAATACCTTAGTATGGGGGATTTTGATATGTGTTTAATTACACATACCATTTTCCATATTAAGCGGACTTAAATGACTAAAAACATGCCAAAAATACATTGTATTTTATTGTTTTGCACTGTATTGTGGCAGGAAACGATAAATCCAGAAAAAGGAACAAAAAGAAAGCCAAAAACAAGCAAATCCAAGCACGGAATGGAAAGGACAAAGTCAAAAGTCAAGCCAAGTGAAGAAAATACAACTTGAGGGGCTAAAACTGCCAAACCTCAAGTTGTATTACAAAAGATAAAAAGACAAGGGTCAAAATTGCACATCGGGTAGAGATTGCATTCAAGTTATACAACTTGAGGGGACCAAAGCTGCCTACTCCCCTAAATAGTCTTCTTTCCCGCCCATCAAAATCCCAGTTACAACTTGTATGTCGCCCATACTTCTTCCCTGCAAAACCACTTCTCTCTCTAGCCAAAATCATTTCATCCACCCTACTAACCCCCCCCCCCCCAATTGTATAAATGCCATGTTGGCAATCCCTCTAAATTCCCAAAAGCATTTCGATGGCTGAGATTGTCTCCAAAGAAGATCAAAAGAAATCAAAGGCTGGGATTTGTTTTAGATTCCCCTCACACAACAAGCACACTTCGTTTTTGCTCTCCAAAGAAGCACAAGCTACAAGTCCAAGACTTCGGCTATAAATAAGATCCTTTTGTAAGCCCTTGAGGCAACTAGTTTTTAATTTAATATAACTTAGCTTATTTTTAGTTATTTACAGCTTTTGCTTTCAGCTTTGTAACACTTTCAAGATTAATGCAAATTTAAGTTTTTAAGTCAATTTACAATACCAGTGTTAAGTTTCTTAATCATATTATTCTTTGTGTTCAAAAAGTCTCTTACCACACTTACTTATTAAGCTGTTTTCGGGGGGGGGAAGTAGGGGTGGTGGGGGAGTAGTTGGGAGGAGGAAGTGCAACCCGAGCCCCACAAAAGATAAAGTAAGTAACATACAATCACCCAATAACCCACACCCCACCAACCTCCCGCAACAATGAAATTGGCATAACCTCACGAACATTCTGAAGCATGGGAACGTTTTAAAGGACTCCTTCGTCAATGTCCTCACCATGGCTTCTCGGAACTACACCAACTCGATACTTTTTACAATTCTTTGAATTCAAACGATCAAGATGCCTTAGATTCCGCCGCGGGTGGCAATTTCTTAGACAAGATGCCTCAAGAAGGTTTAGCGATTATTGAAAGCAAGTCAAAAGTTCGTTACTCAAGGAGTCGTGCTAGTGATTCAAGAGTGAGTACGGATGCTCCTCTTTCTAATTCTTCACCTTCTAATAATTCTTTCGATATGCAACAAATAGCCGCTTCTCTTGAGGATAAGATGACTATCAAGATGAAACAAATGATGAATGAAATGAAAGCTTTAGTTGTTACTACTCCCGCACCCGTCAAAGCGGTTGAGGAAGTATGTGTCACATGTGGATCGAATCACAATTTTAACCATTGTCCGTTAACCCGAGGTGGAAACGATTTTCCCGTTTTTCATGACAACATCCAACAATTTCAACAAACCGCAGCCGTTGGCAATTTTCTTCAAAGAAACCAACCATCAAACTTGGCAAGTCAAAATGAAACCACCGGGTTTCAACCAACCGAATGTCCAAAACAACCAAAATCGTTACCAAGGAACCAATTCTAATTTCAACCAAAACCGCGGAGGAAATTTCAACCATCAAAACAACCAAGGTCAAGTTTTTTAACCACCAACTAATCAACCACCGGTTTATCAAATTCCACCATTTCAGGCTCCTACGCCCTAAATTCAAGGTGTTTCAAAAACGGATTTTGAAAACTACGTCAAGGCAAACGATGCGGTATTGAAGAATGTTCAAAATCAGGGTCAAAGTTTGCAGAATCAAATGGCTAATGTCACAAGTTTGTTGACAAGTCTTTGTAATAATTTCAAAAATCCAGCTTCTACCTCAAATTCAGGTACTCTTCCAAGTCAAACCGTGACTAACCCTCGTCAGCAAATTAATGCTATCACCACAAGAAGCGGTAAGACTTTGGAAGAACCTTCGACTCCTCTTGTTCCTACACCCGATATTTCAAAACCCCAGAATGAACCCAACCCGGAGACGTCAACGGAAAAAGTGCAAAATCTAAATTTGGAAAATACCACACATGTCCCACCTCCGGGGGAAGAAGATTCAATTTTCATGGAAATCCCAAATCCAAAAGTAAAGAAAACCGTTAATCTTGATCCTAATTCTCCAAATCCTAAACCGTATCAATCTAAACTTCCATATCCCGAGAGGATGAAAGTTAGAGAGAACGATAAACCAAGTGCTCAACATAGCCAGTTCTTGAAGATGTTCAAACAACTCCGTTTAGAGATTGGATTGAAAGATGCTCTTGTCGAAATGCCCAAGTTCAACAAATGGTTAAGCTCGTTGCTAAGGAACAAAGAGAAGTTAGAGGAGATCGCTATCATGACCGTGAATGCTGAATGTTCCGCTATCATTATGAACAAAGTCCCTGAAAAGCTCGAAGATCCGGGAAAATTTCTTATCCCACGTGCTTTACAAGAACTCAATAGAACTAGTGCTTTAGCCGATTCTGGAGCTAGCATTAACCTTTTACCTCATTCTATCTACAAAAAACTTGATCTTGAAGCTTTGACTCCTACTCGTATAACACTCGAGCTTGCCAATCATTCCATTACTCACCCGATGGGCATAGCCGAGGATGTTGTAGTTAGAGTCGATGGTTTCACTTTTCTTGCAGATTTTGTGGTGGTTAATTTTGAGCCTGACCCGAGAGTGCCTATTATTCTAGGAAGACCCTTCCTTCGTACTGCGAAAGCTCTCATTGATTTATACGAGGAAAAATTGACTTTAAGAGTAGGAAAAGAAGAACTTATTTATTATGCCGATAAATCTGAGAAAAACAAGGAAAAGAATTTTGTTCATTCCATTTCTATCATTGATTTTTCAAAAGACGATCCGTTTAGTGGCAGTACCACTAATACTCTTCCTCCTAGTTCTTCTCCGATGAAGACTAGTTATAATTTTGAGAAGTTCACCGATGAACTTGCTCCTCTTGACTCGTTACCACCAGGTAATGATGACACGAATCTTAAGAAAGATTTTCATGAAGTAAATTTTCAAGTTTACTCAAATACTCTTTTCGAATTCGATGATAATTTCAAATCTAGCAACGTGAATCCTCTTTTTGAAGAGAACGATAAGGATGTCGAGATTAAGTCTTCTTCTTCCTTCACACTTACTTCACCAGAAGAAAGTGAATTTGAAGCTTATCTTGAAAGAGAGTCGATTCCACAGGGAATTGATCTTACCCTCCCTTCCACCCTTGAAGTTTTAAGTAGCAATCCTACTTCCCCTACTCTCACCGGAGAGAAGGTTTGTTCATGGAAAACGCCGATGTTTTTCTCTTTGATCCGATTTGTGTGGAAAATGATGACTCAAATTGCGATAAGGAAAAAAAATAATTTGTCTCTTGGCAACTTACTTACATCAAAAACCAAAACTTATTTCTCGTCCTCAAGAAGTTGAAGCCGTTAAAGAAAAAGAAGATGCAGTTTCAAGTGATATTCCAATCCATACCATTGTCATGCCAATTCGAATCACTTTTGATAATCCGATTGATTTTAATAATCATTTTTCCAAACCAAAGGATTTAAAAAAGGACTTAACCATTTTATTTGATTCTTCCAAATCAAATATTTTACCATCTCCTTTGTTCGATTCCGACTCGCCTTTCACTGCGGAGTTGTTGGCTAGTGTTACCTTGAATTCTCTCGGAAACGAGGACAAAGTTTTCAAACCAGGTATACTAGTTTATCATACCATTCATGATAGCAATCTTGTAACATTAGAGGAGAATTTAACAGAGAACATTTCCTCCGAGACTCTTTTAGTTTTCAAAGAACCATCATTTCTTCTACCTCCGCCAGAACCACCAGATGAAGGTTTAAATTTTGAGCCCATTTTGGTTATGAAGAATGTTGTGCTTAATGAAACTTTCTACCAAAGCAAAGTTGAAGATGTCAATTCCTTCAAAATTATCATTTGGACTTTTCTTCCATTCTTCACTTACACCAAGGAATCACCTTTGATTTTCTCCTTTAGGAGTGAGAATTTTGTTTTTGACCCCGACATCGTTACGTTTCATAAGCCAATGGTATGTTCAATGAAAATTTTCTATTTGCTCTCCCTAAGGATGAATTAATTCAGGGATCGAGTCGAGCTTGTGACTCGGAGACCAAAAACAAGCCGCTTCGTGGGAGTTCACTCCATGCTTATTGGTATGTGCTTAATTACACATACCTTTTACCTTTAAAAACGAGCTAAAATAACCAAAAACGGACTTAAAATTGTTGCTGTTTTATTGTGATTTTTTTGATTGGTCACCCAACAAATTCTTGAAGTCTCTTCGTGTCCGGTTGATTTATCACGTTCAAACTCGAGTTCTCATCCTTTGTGTGATATTAGTTTGGGCGATCCATATCCTTCATCATAATTCGATTAAATTTATCTTTGCATACTTCATAAACAGGCTTAGTTTTCGTTGAAGACCGACTTTAAACATTGAGAGACAATGTTTCGTTTTAGTTGGGGAAGGGAATCTATCGATTTGATGTTCTTAGCTTATTGTTTGTTCTCACGTACCCCGTTTTTCCTACAAAATTAGCAAAAAATTTAAAAAAAAAAATTGTTTTTTTTAGTCTTGTTATTTAGATTTATATTAAAAAAAAAGTGTTGAAGACAAAAAATGTAGTTTCGTGGTAAGATATAAAGTAATTTTTACCGATTGTACGTGTAGAGTCTAGCTTTATTCCTTAACGTATTAATGATGATAGTTTGTGCTTGTCTTCATGTAGACTTTTAACATGCTAGACTTGAAATCATTGTAAATGAAGACTTGTGCTATATCAGTAGATTTTAAATATGCCGAGTTGGATTTTATATAGGCTAAGTATTTGCAAATTTCTTTTGTGAAGAATAAGAGATGATAGTGTTGTTTACGAATTAGGATGCTAAACAAAGTTTATTTGGAAAACTTAAAGGCTTATAAGAATAACTTGTGGTTTTTCTTCCCAGGAGCTCTTAAAATGATTAATTATACGTGTTCTCTTTAATTTTTACAAATTAGAGTTTTACTCTTAAAAGTTTAATCAACATATTCAGAGAAAAAACTTTATCAATATCGTTGATAAATAAGAATTTTAGTTCGAGTTTATACTTTGGTTTTCTAAAGCGAAATTTTTACTATTTGCAAAAATATGGTATTAAGAATAGTTATCAAAAAAAAAATCTATAAAATGTAGTTGGTGAATAAAAAGGATGCAAGTTATAAATCCTTAAAGTGTTAATAATTAATATACAAACTCCATCGCAATAAAGTTACCCCCCTATGGGCATTTGTCGGTTCGATCCGATGTGACTTCGGAAAGAAAGGATGGAGGATGTATATTTAGGGTTGGTATCATAATAAGTACGCGAGCTCTTGTCGAAGGCGAGGCCGATGTGTCGTTGAAAGAAAAGTGATACCAATTCCTAGCTTAATAATGTAAATAGTATAATAAAATTGCAAAGTTAGAAAATAAATAGTAAAAGTTTCATTTTCTAAAACCAAGGTATTCAATTTGAGCTAAGGTTTGCAAAAGTCTTCAAAGCTTTTTCATCAGAAGTTCATGCGTTTCGATTAGTATTCTCCGGATGGGGTGTCAAAAGCCTTAGCACTTACCCGATGACGGTGGGATCGCTAGAGAAGAAAGTCATTTATGGGACAAGTGAACAACGATGTCTTAGCTAAGGGAGGCTTTTTGTGTGCTTTGAGTTGTGATTTACTAAGTGATAAAACATATAGCCCATATGGCTCATGTGGAAAGCTGATCGGAATTTCAATGATCATATATGTGGATTTATTGTTTACATTAATTTGAACACTCACCACCTTAATATATGATTTATGTCGGGAAGAGGAATTCACTAGTTGTAATTATATGAGTCTGAGCATCTTATTTCGTGTTAGCAGTGATCTTATTTTTAGCTTAGCATGGCGAAAAGTGTAGGAATCGGGGATGATGTAGTTATTCTTTTAGTCATTAATTGTGCTTTTTGTTCTATGATCCTCAAAGTTACCAATGAGGTAATGAAAACAATACATTATGTCAACACAAATAAGTTGTAGTTAGGTAGTTATTTATCAAGAAAAATCATAAAAAGAGAAAAATCTTTGAAAATGGGAAGTCGGGTGTTTTATAACTTGTGATCTCTTATTTCTCTCACAAAAATCTTTGCTACTTTTCAAAGGTTTAGTTTGGGGAATTTTCGAGGTATTTGGTTATAAGGCATGTGATATTGCGTGAGGACCACAAATCGTTTGTTTGGGAATTTTGATAAGTGTAGAATACACATATCCATTTATACCTAAAATAACCCAATAATAAACCCAAAACAGACCAAAAATGGCAAAAATATGCTTGTATTTGTGTTTTGTGTGTGCAGGTATGGATAAGTCAAAAATCGCAAGAAAACAGTCAAAAACAAGCAAGCACGGACACGAGAATCAGAAGAGTTCAAAAAGAAGCCAAAGATCAAAGCCGAAGCCAGAAAAGCCAAGCCTCAGTCAAAGCCTCAGTCAAATCTGGTCAATAAAAGTCAACCATAAACCAAATCCTAGGCCCATGGACTTTTATAACAACTCCAAGGACCAATCTTGCAAATCCCCAAAAGTTATTTATAACTAGAAAAGAAGAAAAGAAAGAGAGGGACTGAAAGTGGTAATATATGCAAAGATATAACGTTTTTTAACTGCAAAGAAGGGCGGCAAAGTGTTACTGTTCCCTATCTGCCCCGTTTCACCATCCAGGGTTAAATCGAAGGGTTTTCAAATTTAAAAGGGTGCTTAGGTCAATTCTTGAGCTCATAACACAATGAAGGGACAAAACAGTCTCTTATTCAAAGGAATACTTACTCTCCCTATTAAAGTGCCACGTCAACAATGGTGAAAGCATAAATTTAAGTGGGTTTTTGTGCTAAAACACTCACAAAAGAAGCACAAACGTCACATCAATGGAATGACACACTGGCAATCTTCAGGTGTCCACAGTTTGATCAAACGGCCACAATTGATGCTTGGATGATTGAAGAAATGATTGGCTGAGATTGAAAGATTGGAGGGCAGGGCAAGAGATCCTAGAAGCTTCTTTCAGGACCTATAAATAGGCCTCACCTTCTCACACATAAGCGGGGGGATCTAGGTTTTTAGTAATTTTTAGTTTAGCTTAAATTTGTATTTTTCTTAAATGTAATTTTTCTTTTTAAAGTAATGTAATCAGTTCCTTTAATTAATGAAATTCAGTTTTTAGTATTTTAAATCTCATTTTTAAACTCTCATTTAAAGTCATAAGCTCTCTTAATGAGCTAAGTTGTCTCAATAAGCTAATAAGCTCATATTAAGCTCTTTTAGTCTATAAGCTGAAATAGAGCTTGTTGAATTCATTATTAATCTTATCTAAACATTAAATCAGTTTAAACTTACTTTATCAATGGTCCTATTTGGATATAAGCCTTTTTGAAGGGGATCTTAATATTTAGAAGAGATCCCAAGGACATTACCATAGCTTATCCTAATAGCTAGGGTGCTTGTAGCTGCCTTTATTGGTACCTCTGTTTAGCTAGAGAGTTTGTAAGTTTCTCTTTCAATTTTCCTTTAATTCTGCTTTAAATAAATGATATCATTGCTTTCTATATTTTAGATATTCTTATTTGCTTATTCTCTTTGTTATTAGTGCTTGTTTGAGTTTTTATCTAGCTAAATCATCTTAGATGTTTATTCTGTTTTCAATTCTCTTTGTTTAATCATAGATTTTCATATTATAGTCTTTTTTAAAACTCTAAAAACAAAAAAATTAGTAAAGTAGCTTAAGTCTTAGATTATTACTTATTTCAGTTGGTTTATATCATGCTTATTAAAGGAGTTTTAATCTGTTAATTGTCTTGTTAGTTACAGCACTTGTTTACTAGATTGCAAAGTAGTTGCTTAATTATAAATGTCTTAGTCTTAAGTGGTGTTTGGTGTAAGTATTGTTGACCTCCCAAGTCAATTGAGTGTTTTGAAATTGTTTAAGGTCAGTTTAAGTTTCATTAAATATACATTAGGCAAGAGTTTTTATAAGTTAGATTGTGAAATTGAAAAAGTCATGGTTTATTATGTTGATTCTAGCACCAGGGGAACCTTCTTTTGAATTTCACTTGTGTAAATTATTGATCTAAGTCCTCCAAGGCTTAGATCTTGCTTGAACTTTGTTTATACACTCCATTTGAGTGTGTCTTAGTGCATGATTTCCCTTAGGAAACCTGCACTTTTGGTTACATTTGTGCAAAGGGCACCAGTACTAACAACAAGTTAGTACTGCTGGTATTTTACACTACCAGTACTAACTAATAAGTTAGTACTGCTGTCATAAGTTAGTACTGCTGAGTCTTAAGCCCCAAATTAAGCCATCAAAGTTAGGATTTAATAGCTTATCTTTTAGCATCTTATAGTTTAGTTATGGCTTAATACATATTAGGACTTAAATTACATTTTCTAGCTTATTTTCATAGCTTATTTTTGCTGTCAAAAAGTTAAAAAGCCAAAAACAGTACTTAGGAATTTTAAGGTTTTAATTTGTTAATTTAGCTTATGGGCCTAGATTTTATATCTTAATTAGATAGATTATAAGTAGTTTAATAAGTCCTTAAAGTTTTAGAGTCTAGTTTAGCTTTTTAAGCTTTTAAACTCATTTGGATTTTTGTGCTACTTTGCTTATTTCCTGAGTTTGCTTAAATCATGCTTAGTTTCAGTAGCTTAAAAGCACTTCTAGGTTAGATTTCTTTGCATTTTTAGATAAAGCACATCATAAGCTATCTAGATCACTTTTCCTTTTTAGAGTTGAGCTTAAGTTGAGCATTTTCTAGCTGTTTAAGTGAAAATAAGCCCAAAACCTCACTTTCTGTAAACAGCTCAAAGATAAGTTCTTTTTGAGCTTATTATTGATTTTCAGCATAAGGTTCTTTTATTAAAATTGTTCATTATAGCTTAATCTCCAACTTTGCTTTTATAAGTTTTTCATTATAAGCACTTTTTAATTTCAAAGCTTTAAAAGGTCCGTTAGTGTAGTCGGGGTAAGTCCTCAGGGACCATTCCTGTAAATTTTCTGTTTCAGTTGTTTTCCAGTTAATCCTTGCCCGTTAAATGTTTTAGCCCGTTAGTCTTTAAGTCTTTTACACAGTTAGTCCCTAAGTTAGTTTTTAATTAGTTTATTAAGTTTTAATTAATAGTTAGGGTAAAGTTTTAATTAGTTTAATTAAACTTTTATAAAATGATAAAAGTTAGGGCTTTTAGTTTTAATAATTTTCAGCACTTTTTCTTTATCTAGTGAAATTTTAGTTTACATTTTTAAGGATTAAAATTAGTTTACTTGCTTAATTGTCATTATTTGTTACTTCTTAATTAGTAGTAATAGCTTATCCAAAATATCTTTGCTTCATTCAAATCAGAATCCGAACTAGAACGTGGTTTCAATTTCACTAGTCGTTGGGGAAACGACCCGGGTGATCATACTTACCCGGTTTAATATACGTATTATATATTATATTATATATATTTTTGAGAGCGAATTTTATCAAGGGTAACTTGGTAATTTTCTTAATTACTCTTAGGATTATATTATTTTGTGATATATTTTAGGTATAGTAAACTGCACAATCATTACTCCTCCATATACACCACAACACAATGGGGTGTCTGAAAGGAGGAATCGTACTTTGTTAAACATGGTTCGATCTATGATGAATCTTACAACTCTGTCGTTATCCTTTTGGGATTATGCTCTAGAGTCTGCAACACGCATTCTCAATATGGTTCCAACCAAGAAGGTTGATAAGACTCCATATGAATTATGGTATGGAAAAGTTCCAAACTTGTCTTACTTAAAGGTCTGGGGATGTGAGGCGCTTGTGAAGCGGGATACGCCTGACAAACTCCAACAAAGATCTGTTAAGTGTATCTTTATAGGATACCCAAAGGAAACAATGGGTTACTATTTCCCCCCCCCCCCCCCCATATTTTTTACTTCACCACTGAAAAAACAAATAGTTGTGCGAGGTATGCTGAGTTCTTTGAGAAAAATCTCATAACTCAAGAAGTCAGTGGGAGGGCCGAAGGTCTTGAAGAAATTCAAGATGAAGATACATCACCTTCTGAAATCACTAGCGAAATTCCTATGGAGGTTGAAGGTTTCGAACCACCTCAAGAGGAAGTGATTCCGATTCGTAGATCCGAAAGGACACATCGAGCTCCAGAACGCTTATGTCTAAATGTAGAAGTGGAGGAGCATAGTATAGGGGATCTTAATGAACCCACTAGCTATAAAGCTTGCTTTTAGATCTAGAGTTCTAACAAGTGGATCGATCGCTATAAAATGCGGGGGAAATGCCAATCCATGATAGATAATATGGTATGGGTCTTGGTCGATCTTCCTCTTAATTGTAAGACTGTAGGGAGTAAGTGGCTTTTTAAGATAAAGACTGACATAGATGGCAATGTACACACCTATAAAGCTCGTCTTGTAGCAAAGGGTTATACTCAACTCTACGGTTGATTATGAAGAAACGTTTCTTCACCCGTCGTTGACATTAGGATTTCATATCTATAGCGTCGTTCTATGGTTGAGATATGGCAAAATGGATGTCAAACGGCCTTCTCTTAATTGGTAACTTGTGAAGACATTTATATGGGTACAACCTGAAGGTTTTGTTGATCTTAAACATCCCAGAAATGTATGCAAGCTTAAAGATCTATTTATGGTCTTAAGCAAGCATCAAGAAGCTGGAATAATAAGATTTGTTGAGGAATATCAAAAGTTTGGATTTACTCAAAATATCTTGCTTGAGCCATGTGTATATCAAAAGGCTAGTGGGAGTAATGTTACATTCCTCATCTTATATGTCGATGACATAATAGTCATGGGAAATCACATTCTAAGTTTACAAAGTGTAAAGGATTATCTTGGAAAGTGTTTCGCTATGAAAGATTTAAGGGAAGCAGCATTTATTCTTGGAATCAAAATCTATAGAGATAGGTTGAAGCGATTGATTGGACTTAGTCAAAGTGCTTACATGGATAAGATCTTGAAGAGATATAGGATGGATAATTCCAAATGTGGTCACATCCCCATGCAAGAAAGACTTGACTTGAACAAAACACAAGGTGCTTCAACACCTGAAGAGGTGAAGCATATGCAAAATGTACCTTATGCTTTGGCTGTGGGTTCCATTATGTATGCAGTGAGATGCACTAGACCTGATGTTGCGTTCGCGTAAAATATAACAAGCCATTTTCAACAGAATCCTGGTGAACCTCACTGGACTGCTGTGAAAAATAACCTCTTACTATTGTACTTAAGTATTTAAGAAATACTAAAGATATGTTCTTGGTTTTTGGTGGAAATCTTAGCACAAAACTTAGAGTTGAATGTTATTACGATGCTGGTTCTTGGTTTTTGGTGGAAATCTTAGCACAAAACTTCATTTTGAATGGAGACGCAGTGGATTGGAAGATCTCCAAGCAAAGTACCACTGCAATGTCTGCTACAGAATCTGAATACATAGCTGCGTCAGAAGCTGCCATGGAAGCTGTTTGGATTAGGAAATTTATCTCAGGGCTTGGTATTGTACCAACGATAAATGAACCTTTGAATATGTACTGCGACAATTCAGCTGCAGTTCATTATGCTAATGAACCGGGAGTTCAGAAAGGCGCCAGACACTATCAAAGACGATATCATTATGTTCGCGAGTGTGTTGAACTGGGCGAAATAAGGATACTTAAAGTTCACACAGATAACAATCTAGCTGATCCTTTTACAAAGGCTTTATCAAATAGAAAGCTTACTCAACATGCCAGGGGCATGGGGCTTCGTCCTGCTAGTAGTTTCATGTAGATCTGTGTTTTAGTATTTGGATAAGGGATGAAAAACATTTTATTTTATGATAATGATACGTTGGTATTTTGTTATTTTATATTATAAATTGTGTCCTATATTTGCATGTTTAAATCCGTGAATAATAATAGTTATTATTCTAAATTAATCCGTTGTCGATTAACAATATGGGAATATTGTTAAACTAAGACAATTCTGAGTGATTGGTGATATTATAGATATGTGATATTACAGATATTAAGGATGAGTCCACCAAACTCACATGATATTCATAAGATGAATATTGGATTTCCCCGCCACAAGAATATCACTTTATGGATCGACGTCATCAAGTGAATCTTGTACGTGATTTTATTTACATAAATCCTTAGACTTGAGATGCAAGTAGGTTTAGCGTATGTGGATATTCCTTCTTGATATAGTTTAAGTTGTCCTGAATAAGGTAACTAATAAGGGCTATGTCAGAATGGTTTATGCCACATGATGACTGGACACTTGTAGTCAATATAGAATTTGTTCCTTCAAATTGTTGAAGAAGATACCACTGGGCCCCTCATAGAAATAATCAGATGTGTGTATGGCCGTACCTGAAAACTCAAGAAGATATGTCTCATTGATTTTCAGTAATCTTGATTACTTCATGTATGAGAAACAGAATCGTTAAATATGGAATGACATTGATCCATATCCAATTTAACAACGGTATCGGAAACAAAGGGATTGTAAATTCATAAATCATTTGTTCATACCCTGTGAAACCATACTCAAATTATCTGGGAGCATTGGCGTGTTGCTAGACGCTTACCAATGTTATTATATTATTCATACATGTCCAAGTGGGAGCTGTTGGAATATGTTCATATATGAATTAATATATGTCCGGAATATTTATTTGAACCTAAGGGGACGCACACGTTAATACGTAAACAATGTTTAATTAGTGTGTTTAGTAAACGATCGTTATATGATAACAAGTATTAAAATATTAGTCATTAAAGAGTTAAGGGACTAAATATACAAAACCGAAAAATAGAAGGGTATGGTTTGGCTTTGCTTCTCCTAGTTGGTTACAAAGCCCATTCCATATGGGTTTAGGATGCTTGAACAAGGTCTATATATAGGGGTTAAAGTTTTTCATTATTCATATCTTGAAAAACCTAAAAACCCAAAATTCGTCCTTGTGCCTCTACTCCTAATACTCGACCGAACTTCAAAACCCAAAAGGTTTCGGTTCTCTTGTTTCTTCCTTCTTGGTTCGATCGCAACAAAACCCACAAAGGGTTTTCGTGGTCTTTTGGTGGTTCGACCTTCAACAACAAAGACTCATTCGGTTTACTTGATTGTCAAGATTCGTTGATCGTTTGCTAAGAACGTATTGTGTGTGGAAGCTTAGAGGAATCATACTTTGATTCTTGGTGGTTTCGCGTGGTATTATACACACGCGTATATAGAAGACGGTGTTTACGGTTACCTTTAAACGGTGTATCGTTTCATGCTAAAAGGTACATGTTTTCTATCTTGTTAATTATTGTATTCTACATGTTATCTTTATTCCGCTGCGTACTCGTGTTAATTAATATGGTTAATTAGATTGTAAAACCCAACATAACAAAAAGTGACATGTATAATACATTTTTAAGTAATTAACCCTATTAACTAACAACACTAGATTAGAAAGAAATTATACATTCGTAAATTACTTATTTTCTCTAATACAACTATTTTTATGACTAAACCTTCATCAATCATCATAGCTTAGCATATTTGATCATTCCATTAGTTGGAGTCAAAGCCCACGACCTTAGCATATATATATGGAACAATTTCTGTCACCCCTTGTATTCACTTTCAGTTATATTGAGCCGTTGCTGGTGCAAAGAGATATATGGATATATAATGTTGACAGAACCTTTAAATATGCTTGCAAATCTAGCAAGTGAATATAAATATATATTCCTTTTCATAATTGGCACAACTACAATAAAAGGAAATAGCAACAAACAAAAATGAAAAAGTTATATGCAAAAGGTGAATTCCAAGTTGACCTTTTGCATTCGTAATGTCTATAAATACCAAGTTTTCGACGAATGCATTCTTATAGGTAAGCACATCGGTAAGAGAATAAGGAGCGAGTTCTTACATGAAGAGATGAGCCGTCTTGTTTGGTAGCCAAGGATGACTTGCCCAATCTTAAATCAAAGTATTTATGTTCTGATACTTCAATATGGTTTAGGCGGTCACTCCTTGTGCTTACTTAACAAGCTCTTCTTTTTCATGCTAGAACCTCACTTCTTTCTTAAAGATATAGAAATGAGATCTAGACCTCTGGTTTTCATTTCACACATATATGCTAGCCATGTTGGTTCTTTGAGAATGAGCATTATGTGAATGAGTAAGCTAATTAAATATGTTATTGATTTCCGATATATATGCATTTCTATATCGCATCAAGTAACATAAAATGAATAAACAGTTTCAATTTTTTAATTGCTTGTGTCATTTTAGTTAAAGCGAAACAAGTTAACATGCTTTATAATTTTTTGTTAATTCTTGGTTTGTTTTGTAAAATTCTTTTGTTGTCTATCTATTGATATGTATGGATATACCAAATTCTCACGCATTTGATGTTTTTTTTTTCTTTTCTTATTATCATCAATCACAATCTCAATAATCATTCTTATTGGAGTAGTGTAATAGCGACTAAATTTGCCAATTCACTAGCTAGCCGATATATAGATTAACTAGTTGTCTATCTTTAGTTTAGCATAGCGGAACGCTAATACATTATTGGGTAAAAGTCGAAAAATACCCACGAACTTTCAAAAATGTCCCGATATGATCAACGAACTAAATTTCGTCCTTACTAGACCAACAAACTTGTTTGTTTTGTGACAATATGACCGGCTATATATCCACGTCATTAATTATTGATTTTTTTTAATGTCAAATCTGATATATCTAGTCCATGTCATATAACATAAAATGACTAACATACCCTTATCTTCTTTCTCTTTTGCCAGTTTCTTCTTCATCCAGCCTATCATTTAATTATCACCACACATATTTATCAAAAGGCTCTCTTTAGATCTTGTTCACATGAAAACTAGTAAGAGTCACATTCTTGGTTCATACTAAGGCACGATATCGCATCACAATGTTTGATCCAAACAGCAGTATGTTTCCTTTTCACCTCGACATAATTCTTTGGTCTCACTTAACACTTTAGAATGTAAATTTATTACAATCATTTTTACACAGCGATTATACAAATAGAATGTAAATTTTTTATAACAAAGTGATTAGAGTAACAAAATCACTCAATTTGACTTGTTACCCAACGTCCCAACCTACCGTTTTGACGCCTTTATCTGATTATCCACGACTACTTACAGATACACAAATGAACCATATGAGGTAAAACTGAGATTGTGAAATCTTTAAAACAAAATAAACATAGATGCAATCAGATGAAATCTAACCTTGAAAAGGTCGATATTACTAGGAATCCCTTCAATCATGGCGGCATCAATTGTAGTTTGTGTACTTTCAACCACTTGGTATTTATCCCTACATATAATCGTAGCCTTTTCTACAAGATTTTATCTCCAACAACATGATTTTTACTTAACACAAGATCTTGTCTCACCGAACAATTCTTCCAAAAAGCAATAGAATCATTCAAACTCCATGACGAATGTTTCATCCACTTCCTTAGATAAACACTCCCATCAACATCATATACATGATTGCGGTACACTCTAGATACTTCACCATTAGCCGCAGAGTTGACTTCCTTGAATCTTGTGGTCAATGGTCCACCCCAAAATCTGAACAAGATGTCTGGATCAGAAAGCGTTCTACTTTTGGAATCTAAGCTGGTTGTATCTTGTGATCCATTTGTTGTTCCCCTTTCTCTCATTGTTTAAAAATTATTTTTATGAATTTTGTTAATGATTTAACAAGATTCTGTCATTAGATTTGTAACAATGAAGATCGAAGACCATGAAGAAAACGGATGAAATGCATCAAGAAATGAAACCAATGGTGTTTGTTGACTTTTAGGGGGATGTGTCATTGACTATAAATATATTTGGGTGGAAATCCCATGTGGAATTAGCTTGTGTTAATTTAATTATATAAAAAAACCGTTGCCAGCGTGGAAGATAACTGCCACGTGTCGGTAAAAATTTATGATATGGGTGATATCGGAACAATATTTGAAAGTTCGTTGGTCTAGTAAGGACGAAATTTAGTTCGTTGGTCATGTCGGGACATTTTTGAAAGTTCGTGGGTATTTTTCGACTTTTACCCTACATTATTTGTTATTAGTTAAAGTTTAAGAAGGCTATTAAAAAAGTTAATGTTTAAGAGCTTATTTCGCCCATTGAAAAGTAAATTTCTACATACGTCACTAACAACAACTTAACCTTCACACTCACGATAGGGGGCTTGAACCCTCCTTGCCCCTTCAAAGTTTTGTCGTGAAAATAACTAGCCTATCATATCTTGCACAAACTAGAAGAATAAAAATATACTTTCAATATTGTTGAAACCACCATACCTATATGGTCTAATTTTCATACAGATTTGAAACTGAGTTAACTTCTTTTTGTTTCTGTTTAAAGTATTTGTGTACTTTGACAAACTTATAATAGCTGAAGGGCTTTATTGAAAATATTTTGTGTTAGCTATCATGTTGAGCAGGTTTTGTCAAGTTTTATTGTGCAGGGTTTAAAGTATAAATGAGGAGTATATAAGCTGGAGTTAGGTGGCTAAAGTCCTCATTAATCCTTTTCCAATTTTCACATACATCTCTAAAAGCTCTCTCCTTTAAGTTTTAGGGTTTCCAGTTGTTTAAGATCTATTGATCTGTAGTTTTTGATCATCTTGATCATTGTTTTTGTATTGGTTTTAGGTGTGAGTTGTATAGGTTTAAGATAGCACTCGTTTGATGATTATCTCTGTCTTTCTTTTGTAACCTGTTGGATCAGCACTCGTGTTGAGGACAGATCATCTGTGTATATTGTTTTAATAAAAAGAAAGTCACCAAAGGGGAGGTTGGTTGGGTGATTTTGAAAGTTCTGGTGTTGTTTGATATCATTTTCACATGGTATCAGAGACTGGTTCTTCTATCGGCTCGATTGATCGTTGGTTTGGTTAGGGTTAATTGCATTCTTGAAGATTTAGGGTTTTTTCTGAAACCCTAATTTTTGATGTTCTTGATTCTTTGGTGGTTCTTGGAAGGATTTGATAGGTTAATCATTGATTAACCAGGTGATTGATCAATTTGGGGTTGAATTTTATGAAAACCCTAATTGTTAATTTGGGGGTTTTCGGATTCTTGAGTTGGTTTTTTCTCAATCTTTCTAGACTAAGTGGATCTAGAAAGGTTGATTGTTCTTTCGCTGCTATTTTTCGCACTGTAAATTGTTTTCTTCCTTTAAAAGATACAATGTTGGGTTCAGTGGGTGCATACAGGGTAGCTAATCCAGATCTGCCACTAAAGTGGTGTGAATTCCTGCTCTGGCTACTCTCAGTTCACTGGGCTCAATTCTTGTGGATCTTGGGTGTGTGTTTTATTGGAATAATTGTTTTTTTATTTGGTTGATAACTGTTTGTTGTCTAGTTATTAATTTGTTTGATTGATTGTTAAGTTTGTTTATCTGGTTGTTAGTTTGTTGCATTTTTTATCTGATTATAGTTGTCTTGATTTCTTTGTTTGATATGGCTATTTTGATTAGTTCTTTGGATGCTAGTAATCCTCTTCATTTGCATGCTAATGATTCTAATGGAACTCCTTTGATCAGTATTAAATTGACTGGTGTTGAAAATTATAGGATTTAGGCTAGTGCTATTAAGCTTGGTTTGCAAACTAAAAATAAAATAAGTTTTATTACTGGTTCTGTTCTTAAGTCTGATTATGTTGCTAGTAATTTGCTATCTGAACAGTGGGATAGATGTAATGCTGTTGTTTTGTCATGGATCTTGGGGTCTTTATCTCAAGATGTCTATCTTGGTCATTTTTCTCTGATAATGCTGCTATTGTTTGGAAGGAATTACAGGAAACCTATGATAGAATTGATGGGTCTATTGTGTTTACTTTGTTGCAAAAGATTAATAGTTTTAAGCAAGGTGGTTTACCTGTTTCTGAGTATATCATAAGCTAAATTCTCTATAGAGAGAATTTGATATTTTAACTAAGTTGCCTGATTGTGTTTGTGAGGCTAGGGTTGAGTTAATTGATCATGGGAAGCTCATGAGACTCATGCAGTTTCTTATGGGCCTTGATGATGTGTATCAGCCCATAAGAAGCAGTCTTTTAACTAGGGAAATCCTTCCTGAAGTCAGAGATGCCTTCTTGATTATTGCTAGGGAGGAATACCATAGAGGGATTTCTTCTAGCTCTGTCAAGGCTGAAAAGCCTCAAGCATCTGTGTTTGTTGCTAGAACTAATGATAACAAGAGGAATAATAATAATTCTAATTGGAATAATGACAATAGTTTTGGAAATGGTAATAGGGGGAATTATAACAACTTGCTTTGTAAGAATTGTGGTCTGAAAGGCCACACTATTGAAAGATGTTTTGAGATCATTGGATACCCACCAGGTTTTAAAAGGAATCTAAATTTGAAAGTTTCAAATAATTTTAACAATAACAAGAATAACAATGCTGATGTTAAAACAAGTTTTATGGGTAACAATAAAATCAGAACATCTACTGGTACCCTATCTTTTACTAATGAGCAGGTTCAGAAATTAATGAGTCTTCTGAATGACAAGTCTGGATCTGCTGCTCATGCTAATATGGCAGGTAATGGTTCCTGCTCTTTTTTTAACTACAATATGTTTTTCAATCAGAATTTTTATAAGTTTTTTTGTGCTAATATATCTTTAAATGGGGTCAATTATCATTTTGGGTGGATAATTGACTCTAGGGCTCATCAACATATGACAAATAGTACTAAAAACATGTTTCATTTAGTTGATGTATCTGAATTGAATATTACTGTTGGTCACCCCAATGGTACCTTAGCTAAAATAACTCATATAGGAAATTTGAGATTGAATAATGATGTTGTCTTGTTTGATGTTTTGGTTATTCCTGGGTATTGTGTTAGTCTTCTTTTTGTGCATAAATTGATTAAAGATAGCAAGCTGAGTGTTAGTTTTGATGAAACTAAGTGTGTTATTCAGGATTTGAAAAGGGAGAAAGTTCTGGGGACTGGTAGTGAATCTGCTGGTCTATATATTTTTGATGCTAATTGTGATAAGCTTGCTGTTAGTAATCAAAGTAAGTTTTTTGTTTGCTATGTGTCTAAAGAGGTTTGGCATAATAGGTTGGGTCATCCTGCTAACCAAGTCTTGAAATTGCTTAAAAATTCTTTAAATCTATCTAACTTGGATCACAATAGTCCTTGTAAAGTCTGCCATAAGGCAAAACAAACTAGAGATTCTTTTCTTATAAGTGATCATAAATCTGTTGCTCTGGGTGATCTTATTCACTTAGATGTTTGGGAGCCTTATAAAGTGGTTAGTAGGGAAGGTTTTAGGTATTTTTTACTGTGGTTGATGATTTCAGTAGATCTATTTGGGTATATTTGCTTAAGACCAAGGATGAGGTGTTTGAAATGTTTGTCAGTTTTTATAACCTGGTTTTAAGTCAGTTTAATAAGAAAATTAAAGTAATAAGTTCTGATAATAGGACTGAGTTTTGTAATAATAAAATGAATGATTTCATAAAGACTATGGGTCTCATTCACCAAAACTCTTGTGCTTATACACCTCAGCAGAATGGGATTGCTGAAAGGAAACATAAGCATCTTCTAAATGTAGCAAGAAGCCTTATGTTTCAGGGGGGATTCCTTTGTATTTTTGGACTGAATGTGTTTTAACTACTACTTACTTGATTAACAGGCTTCCTTCCTCTGTCTTAAATGGAAAATCTTCTTTTTCTCTAGTATATGATAGGGAACCTAACCTTTCTCATTTAAGGAGTTTTGGCTGTTTGTGTTTTGCTGCTGTTGTTAAGGGGTCTGATAAATTTTCTGAAAAAGCTAAAAAATGTGTTTTAATTGGTTATGCTAGTGGAAAAAAGTCTTATAAACTTTTTAGTCTTGAAAATAGAACTGTTTTATACTCTAGAGATGTCAAATTTTATGAGACCATCTTCCCTTATAAAATGAGTAATGATAATACTGAGTTTTCTAAGTCTTCTGAAAATATAAATAATGATATTTCAACTTTAAACTTTTTTGATAATTTTGAGTCTGAAACAATAGCTAAAACTTCTTCAAGTCCCAATGATGATGAGGAAGGACCATCTGGTATAGATGGCAATGTGCATCAACCAGTGCCTGATTCTGAGAATCAGCCTGGACATGGTGATCAACACTTTGCAACTCTTGTAGATGATGAAAACCCTTCTGAGGGCAATGGTGGCTCACATTTAGAGGTTCCTATTTTTGAAAATATTAATCAAAGTCAAACAAAGGAAGTAAGTCCTGATATCTAAATAGCCTGCTAAGTTGAATGAGTTTGTTTTAGATGGTAAAGTTAAATATGGCTTACATAAATATGCTAATCATACCTTACTAAGGGGTGAGAATTATTGTTTTGTGACTAATTTGAATAAATCTATTGAACCTTCTTCATTTGAGGAAGCTTCAAAATATATTAATTGGATTAATGCTATGAATGAAGAATTGCATGCCTTATATGAAAATAATACTTGGGAGTTATGTGACCTTCCTGCTGGTAGAAAGCCAATAGGAACAAAATGGGTTTACAGGATCAAGTATATGTCTAGTGGTGAAATTGAAAGGTTTAAAGCTAGACTTGTAGCTAAAGTATTTGGTCAAAAAGAAGGGATAGACTATGAAGAGACTTTTAGTCCAGTGGTTAAAATGGGAACTGTTTGGTGTGTTTTAACACTTGCAGTTGAAATGAATTGGAAAATTTTTCAAATGAATGTTAATAATGCCTTTCTTTATGGGGATTTGAATGAAGAAGTGTATATGTTACCACCTCCTGGGTTTTCTAAACCAAATGAAAACAAAGTTTGTAAACTCAAAAAGTCTCTATATGGTCTTAAACAAGCACCTAGGCAATGGAATCATAAGTTGACTGAGGCTCTTAGAGATGCTAGGTTTGTTCAATCTAAAAATGATCATTCCTTGTTTGTTAAGAATGCTGGTTCTGTGTTCTTGTATGTGCTTGTTTATGTGGATGATTTAGTAACAATGAGTTAGAAATTGAGAACTTTAAAAAGTTTTTGAAAAATAAGTTTAAAATCAAAGACTTGGGAGAACTCAAGTATTTTCTTGGAATTGAAGTTTTAAAAACTAAAACTGGCCTTTGTTTAACTCAAAGGAAGTATTGTTTAGAGCTGTTACATGATTTTGGGTTGCTGGGATGCAAACCAGTCATGACTCCCTTACCTGAAAATATTGTTCTTGTTCATAAAGAGTCTGAGAATGATAAATTTTTGGTTAACTTGGCCAACTATCAGAGATTAGTTGGTAAACTGATTTACTTAACCTTGACTAGACCTGACATTTCTTATGTTGTGCATTGTTTAAGTCAGCACATGCATTCTCCATTAAAGTCTCATCTTGATATAGCTATGAGAGTTTTAAAGTATTTGAAACTTGCTCCTGGTTATGGTATTCAGTTATCTAAAAGGAATAGTGTGTTTGATATTAATGCTTTTTTGATTCAAGATCAGTTTCTGGTTATTGTGTTTTTGTAAATGGGTGTTTAGTTTGTTGGAAGAGTAAGAAACAATCTACATTGTCTAGATCTTCAGCTGAGGCTGAGTACAGATCTATGGCATCTGATTCCTGAAGGATCTTAATGTTGAAACCACCATACCTATATGGTCTAATTTTCATACGGATTTGAAACTGAGTTAACTTCTTTTTGTTTCTGTTTAAAGTATTTGTGTACTTTGACAAACTTATAATAGCTGAAGGGCTTTATTGAAAATATTTTGTGTTAGCTATCATGTTGAGCAGGTTTTGCCAAGTTTTATTGTGCAGGGTTTAAAGTATAAATGAGGAGTATATAAGTTGGAGTTAGGTGGCTCAAGTCCTCATTAATCCGTTTCTAATTTTCACATACATCTCTAAAAGCCCTCTCCTTCAAGTTTTAGGGTTTCCAGTTGTTTAAGATCTATTGATCTTTAGTTTTTTATCATCTTGATCATTGTTTTTGTATTAGTTTTAGGTGTGAGTTGTATAGGTTTAAGATAGAGTTCAGGACTGACTTATTAGGATGTAAAGCTTAAGATTTTACGTGATTTTATTGTAGGTTTATGAGTGTGGTTTTACATGGAAAAGATTGGGAGTTTTCACTTCCACCATTTGATAAAGGATGGTGAGTTTTATAATCACTTATTGAAGTTGCTTGTGAGCCTGTTACATATGCACGAATTTAAGCCGGGGCCTCACTGTGTTAATCCCAGACTGTTTCAAACCCTTCCCAGGTTTTGCCCTCAAATAAACACACCGAGCGAGGATTTTTGAAATCCCCAATGAATAGTTGTTTGAAGACCAATAAACTTACCATTAGGCAATTTTGTGATGTGTTGTAAGTTGTTAATCAACTTAAGCTAAAAGAAGAGAACGATAAAAAAAAGGAGGAAATATCAAGAAACCCAAAAGCAGTAACAACACTTAGCACTCTCAAAAGATTAAAATGTATTAATAACAAAGGAGACCACAAGGTTCATTTTATAAAAGTCTATTACTTTAAGAGCTTAGCTTGTACATATATGTGGATCATCTGTGTAATCAAGTTTTTTCTTTTCTTTTTTTTACTAATAACATCTCTTATTAAGCTATATGTCTTGAATAATAAAGATTGACAAAATCACTCAGTCCTTTGTGTACGTAAATGAACACTAATGGATGAACGTACACTGGTTTATCATTTAAAATCGGAGGAAATGCAGTATATATATTTAATGTACACGATGATACATGTGGACACGTATTCTTTCCTTCAATCATACAATGAAAATATATAGATTAAAAACAAACATGAAGAAAATTCCAACTTAACCAAGAATTGCACACCATATCTCACAGACAGGTCAAAATCAAACTAAAACAATGTTTTACGGTTTAAATTGCTTCGTGTCACAGACAAATCAAAGTCAAAATAAGCTCCTAGATCTCTCTCACACCCAAAACGAGTATATATAGAAGAGTCAAGGAACAAAATTTATTCGGTGAATGCGGAAGATCTTGCATCAGGGTACATTGTCTTCAACAATCTGGCCTTGGCCTTTGGTAACCTGATAGTAAACTAGAATCATACGTATCCGCGGTCATTTTCTTGTTTATCGGAAGTCGATTTGGTATATATTGGAAAGTCAATATGACTGCTTATGATTCATCTTTATAGCATCATATAAAGAAAGAAAATTGTACTCATATTCTCATGAAGGACTTGGCAGCATCTGCAATTGACATCTTTGAGCCTGAAGTTTGACTTTTAATTTGGTATCTCCAGCACTTTTAGACAAAGCTTTTAGATGGAAGAAGATTCTCTTTGAAAAGTAATTTGGTACCATCTGCTAGAGCTTGAAGAATTCCCAAAGGTCCTGCGTATTCAGGACCAATATGTTATTATATACCTGCAGATATTTCTCTTTCTAACCAAACAATTACTAGTACACCTATTGTGATTCCTAATACAAGAGTCAAAACTACAAGCCACATGCATGCAAATTTCTAGTAGGTTTTTAACTACTTGATTTTTCAGATTAAGACACCCATGAGTTGATTGTATGATTATATCCATCGCATAGTCTAATTTAGAGTTCAATAATATATAGATTTGGTTTTCTAATATAATAGCAAGCAATTTCTATATATTCGTTGATCAGGTTCTTATTGGTTCATTGCTTCATTTACTCGTACGTGTTTCATGAGTTAATAAAAAAATTATAACATATATAGCCGTGTAGGTGTTATAAGATTATATATAACTCAATATGTTAATTATTGGTGATATATTCATACCTATACACGAATTTTGGCGTTTACTTCTTTCAATGGGGGATACCTGAGTCTTCAAATCGTATTCGACTCTTCAGACATTCCATATCTTTATGTACGGTCTGAATAGGATGGTGATAGAGGAGGATAGAGTTTGGGAGAATATATTCTAACGATCAGATAGATATGTAAAAATTGGGTTGTAGATGACTAGATCCACATACAAAAAATCCATAATTGTTTATCATCCCTATAAATACAAGTCTGCAAATGTAGATAGTCACAAATAAGAAGAAGTTTATTACGAGAAGGGGAGGTTCTTACATGAAGAGAATGAGCTTTTTGTTTGGTAGCCAAGGATGACTTGCCAGCTCCATTACAAGTGATCTTTTTATATCTCTCAGTTTTTGGATCATTTAGTTGGTTTCTGGCAGTCAACCTGGCTATCTTGACAAGTTCTTCTCTTTCATGCTAGATCTTCTCTTCTTCCCCGGTCATGACTTGCCGACATATAGATCGACCGGACGGGGTTAGAAAGTGTTTAAATTGATTTTTTTGGAAAAAAGATGAAAATTTTGGCACTACAACCACCCCCCACCACCCCTAACACTCCCCCCCACCCCCCACCCACCAACACCCCCATCCCCACCAACCCCCCGCCCCACGCAGACACCCCCCACCCAACCCACCACCCCAACCCCAACCCCACCCTCCCAACTCCAACAACCTCCACCACACCCCATCACTCCCACCACCCCCCCAACCGCACCCACACTCGCCTCACCCCCCCCCCGGCCCCCCCAACTCTCTCAACCATCCACAAACACCAACACTAAAACTCCCCCCCCCCCTTATCACCCACAACCCCCCCCACCCCCCTCCCCCCTCCCCAAACCCCTCTCCACACCACCCCACTCTCAAACACCCCCCACCAGAACCTCCTACCAACAACGATTTATTACCCAAAAACCCCAAAATCACTAAAATATAACATTAAAAATAAAAAAAACAAAAAAAAAAAATAAAAAAATATAAACCATCATAAAATAAAAAAAAAAATAAATCAAACCAAAACCAACGCACCATATCGCTATGATAATTAAATGGGGATATAATCATAACTATACACGAATTTTGGGCGTTACATCTTTCAAAATGGGATAACTGAGTCATCAAAACGTATACGAACTCTTCAAGACATTTCCTTATCATTATGTATGGTCCTGAATAAGATGTGATAGAGGATGATAGAGATGGTAGAATATATTCTATCGATCATAGTAGTATTATTAAAAATAGGTTGTAGATAACTAGATCCACATTGACAAAAAATCCATAATTGTTTAACATGCCCTATAAAATACAAGTTCTGCAAATGTAGAAAGTCACAAATGAAGAAGAAGTAAATTACGAGAATGTGAGGTTCTTATATGAAAGATGAATGACCTATTTGTTGGTAGACCAAGTATGACATGCCAGCGGGTTCCAATACAAGTGATCTATTTATATCTCTCCGTGTTTTGTATATTTAGATGGTTTCTGGCAGTCAACCTGGCTATCTTGACAAGTTCTTCTCTTTCATGCTAGATCTTCTCTTCTTCCCCGGTCATGACTTGCCGACATATAGATCGACCGGACGGGGTTAGAAAGTGTTTAAATTGATTTTTTTGGAAAAAAGATGAAAATTTTGGTATGCAGGATAATTGGTTGTGTTGGGATTTAACATCTAGCTAACCAAGTAGCTACGAGTACGCAATGGATTTGGATCTAGTAATAGCATATGGTTAACACAAAATAAAAGGTAAATAGAAACGCGTACTTTTTATCCAATGATCAAGAAAACGAATTAAGCGACTAAAATAATCGCCTTTACGGTTGCTCACACAATCACGTCAACCAAACACGTTAAGCTTGCTAGACTTAACTTCACGAACCAAACAACCTTTGTATTAACCGAATACCAAACGCACCCTTTGAGATGGTACCGAAAATTAATGAACCGAATTAGGGTTTAGATGAAACCCTAATTTAACCGAATTCTGTCGAACCAAAACCTATAACCCGAAACCCTATTTGGGGTTTGTGACTTCGAACCAGATGGATCTCCAAACACCACGTGTATAACTTGTTATGTCAAGCTAGGAAGAAACAAGTGAGATCGAACAACCTTTGAAAGTATGATCGAATTCAATGTATAACAATGAACCGAAAATCAAAACCTAACAATATGTTGAAATCGGCTGGAAAATAAAGAAAGAGATTGAGAACTATTTTGAGGTTTTAATGAATATTAGGTGTGTGGAATAAGTTAGGGGAGAGGAGTATTTATAAGCCCTTCACCCTAGTTATGATATACTTAAGAAACAAGTCCTAAGCTAATCATAATTACTCCTTCACACTTCCTTATCCAACCGGCTCTTATATTCCTTAAAATATTCCATACCGAATCCTAGACTCAATAGGAGATTGTTCTAGTCGATTTCTATCTTTAAGACAATAACAAGATAGTGTCTTAATTGGTTTAAGTCCTTGTGGTTTATATTAACGTGAAGTATTAAACGTGTTCTCCGTGTATTAACGTGTGTGCCCCCAATAGGCTCACATATTCGTAATGTATTTGTGCTAATACGACTACCATAATCCAACAGTCTGTATACTCTCGTAACAGTGGAGAGTACGAAAAACAAATGACTAGTTTCATGGAATGCGGAATTTCGCACCTCATCTTTACTCTGATCTAGTAACTTCTATCCATTTGATCGAAAAATTCTAATATAGGCACAAATTCTCCATTTCTCTCTAGTTCTGTCACACTTGCATACTCCCTTAATGCCTCAACCAACCTCTAATCCATCAAAAATACCAATCCTAGTTACATCTTAAAAATTGCTCTACACGTCAGATTAAAGCGCCACTCCCTACATCTTCTAACACCCATACAAATGACCCAGACACCAAAAACCACCCACCCACTCAACTTCACCAATCATCGCCACATATTTCCGCATCACCCTATCTACTAATGCACCATCTTCATCCCATGCTACTATATGATGCACAAATGCAAAAACCTTAAACTCTCGTTACTGTAATGACACTTCAAAATTTATAAAATATTAAGGAAACAGTTTAATTGTCTGAAGAATAGTGCTATTATACTCCATACATAACTAGGCGCAAGAGAAGACATGACCAATGTATTATGCATGTTTATAACGTAATGAATCACTAGCAACTTTATATTTTTACAACCAAAAGTCCAAATGACTAACAATTTGTAGCTAATGCAGAGAACCTTTCCATAAAATACTTACAACTTTAACTTGGAAAAGTTGTCATAATCTAATAACATTACCTGAATCAGTGGCAACTTAATACTTCAACAACTAAATATTGAAGTCATAACCAACTTTGAACAAGAAAAATGTATTACGTACTTTTCTTGACGCGAAACATAAGTAAGTAAAATATCTTAGATTTCGTATCAATTCTTTGTAACTTGATGTAACTATAAGTCTTTTGTCATGATAAGCAATATCAAAATGATTTCTAATTCAATTTAGGTTGCCTATTTTCCGAAAACTCTTTTGAAGTTCTTCCTGCAATCTTTAGCCTTTCACTTCAGTTATGTGTTTTTTCAAAATTTCTTTATGAGATAATCTTTTATCGACATCCACTAGGATTGATATTGACATCAAGTTGATTATCTTTTAGTTAATTAGCCACATAAGTGTATTAATCAAGGTCTTGTCAGTTTAGGATTTCTCAATATCTTATGCAAAGGTTTGCTCTTTAAGAACTTGATTTATTCTTCTCAAACGTCAAATAAAACTCAGATTTATTTAGGCTGTTCAGATCTTCCAGAAAGTCTGAATAGTTTTTCGAAGTTAAACACAATCTACTTTTAGGTGATTCAAATCTACAAAAGGATATCTTTCAACTGATAGATTCTAGATGCGTTAAGAAAAAATAATTATCATTACTGGGGTTATGGGTAACGATTCTTTACGGTAAGGTTTAGTGAATTCTCGGTAATCGATGCAATTCTTAATAGACCCTTATTTTTTTTTTAAACAATAAGACAGGTAGCTCCCTAAGGCGATGTACTTGGTCGAATGAAACCTCGGTCAGCTAGTTCCTGAAGTTGGTTAGACAACTCCTGAATTTCTAAAGGAGCCAATCTATAAGGTGTTAGGGCTACAGGCGCTGCTCAGGCTATTAAGTCGATTTGGATCTCTACTTGGCAAACAGGATGATGACCAGGTAGATCTTCAGGAAAAAAATCTGAAAATTCTTTGACTACAGGGATATCTTCTAGTCTTTTCTCGTCTGATTTCTTTTCCATTACTTGAATCATGAAAACTTGACAACCTCGGGAGATATACCTTTCGGTTTTTATACAGGATATAAGATTTAATCGAGTTTTACTTTGATCACCTCGAATGATTAGAGTTTCACCGTTGATAGGAATGTGAAAGACTTTCTTCGTCAATAATGAATTTTGGCATGATTACTTGGACAACCAGTCCATACAATGGTCAACGTCGACACTACGAGTTTTATGGCATGAGATCGATTCGAAAGGTTGATTAACAAGTTAAAATTGCAGAACTTTGATAACGTGTTTGTTTGTGCTTACTAAGTTTCCGTCACCATTTCGATATCATAAAGGTATCTATTGTAATAGATGGAATATTTTAGCTTAGAGGAAAGATATAATAAATATAAAGCTTATATGAGCTCCAGATTCAAACAATACTTTGGCTAAATGCTAATTTAGAAGAAACGTACCCGTAACCACGTTCGGGTCTTGATGAGCATTTTTATCTCTTAACATGTAGGCTCTTCCCTAGGCATTGATGTTGGTCTTTCGGCACTGATTTGTATAATGCCCTTTTTCTCTATAGGCATGACATACAATTGTCACTGGTAGTTGATTACTTCCAGTGGCTGGCTTCTTGTTTCGGCAGTTCTTAGTCAAATGGCATACCTTGTTGCAAATATTACATCTTTCCAGTATACAAGGTCCCGTGGTGTGTAGGAGATTAGCTTATCTGCATAATGGGAGGTCTTCGCATTACCTATTTGTCCAGTTGGTATGTGTTTTGTTTCCAAATAACCAAATAAATAATACTCAAAAAAAAAAATTGTTGTGGTGTGTTTTTACTATCAACGCAAATTGTTTATTTGGTTGTTATTTGGCATGTTGTGTGTTCTGGAGTGGGTACTTGGAGTTTTGGAAAGTAAACTGCATATGCTATACAGCTTCTTGCCTTCGGTTGTTGTTGTAGTTAATTGATTTTGTAGCGAATTGTTGGTTGTTGTGGTTTCGGGAAGTTTGTTGTTTGAAAGTTCTTCTGTCATCAAACTTTCATTTGTTGTCACTTGATACTTGCACTACGGAAGTATTGCTTGGTATCTTGATCCATTAAACTTTGGGCTATGTTATTGGCTTCTCTAAAGTTTGAGGTCTAGAGGCGTAACATTTTTTAATGCTTTGATGTAGTCCCCGATGAAAGCTTCAAGAGTTTCTTGGTGTTTGGCACCATGTTCGGGCATAGGATTGTTAATTCTTGGAATCTTTTTTGATATGGAAAAATGGTCTAACTCCAAGGGGGAGTTATGAAAATTGTTTTTGGATCACATAAGGTATACGAAAGTAATCACAAGGACTAAATGTGTAAATAGGAAAAAGTTTACTTTCGTATGGGTCTTTATTGATTACGAAAGAAAGTTGAGGGTCTGAAATGACAAGTTCAAAAATAACTTTCGTAGGGTTTAAATAGCTTGCATAAGAAACTTCATGGACTAAAACTGCCAAAATTGGAAAGTCATTTTCAGAAGTATAAAAGTAACAGTTTTCATACGCAACCTTATATCTTTCGTAAGACATTCAAAAGGTTTCGTAAATTCTCTGAGCTTTCGTAACAAAGAAACACGATCCAAATCGTTTTATTGTGAATCTGTGATAAGGAAAATGTAAGGAAACGTGATCTATGTCTTTATTTTATGCTTAATCATTCATATTAATTGTTAAAATATGTTTCGTATAGATCTAGGGTTTTGTAAATATGAAAAGTGATTAGAAAGTAAAATTGATTGAGGCAAAATGATAATAGATGTCTTGTGACATGATTAGAATAGATTGATCACTGAAAATTATCATTTGCGGACTGAAATCGTTGGTTTAGTAACTGAGATAGGTTTCGTAACTTTGAGAAAGTGATTTTTAGACATAAAATAAGCTTAAAATGTTTAAAAAATGATAAATAAGCTGTTCAATAAGCAGAATCATTCAGTTTGTCATTTTTAAATAGAAAATCATGGTTACAAAAGTAATTTTTCTCAGGTTTCGGTTTCGTGAACAGTAATGGGCCAATGGGTTTCGTAAATGATAATTTGGGCTTACTTAATGGGTTTCGTAAGGTTTAATGGGCTAAAAATTTTGGGTTTCGTACAAGGATAATTAATGAGTTAATTTTTTTATTAAATGGGCATAATTGTCAAACAAAAGGCATCTTACGAAATCAAATGATAAATTTTGTTTTCAAATCATATTTTATATTGATAAATGGGTCAAATGGTGAAGATTGTTTTGGGTTATGATCGTTTCCTGAAATTAACAGGATGAGGATTGAGCAATCTACTGACCATCTAGATATCGTATACAGGATTATGTTTTGCTTAACAAAAAATTTTAGTCAAGTGATCGATGATTTCAAAATATGAAAAGAAACATGAAGTGGAAATGCAAAAGTGAGCTTCAAATGTCTGTGATCATAAAGTTTCTCATGTCTCATCAAAAAGAAAAGTTTAAAGTTTTGAAAAAGATTGTTTCAAAAACCGTTCAAAAAATGATTTATGACTATCTATTGTACATAATTGGATAAATGGTCTAAGTCATGTCTGGTTTTGACCCTTTTTTGCAATGAACATAATGAGGAGTGAGTGGTTTAGTGACCATCCGGTTATTGTTACATTATATTGGTTGTATAATCATTGTTTTCAAATATCTTTGAAGAACTTGTGAGTTTGAAATGGTTATCTTGCTTTCTAATCAAAAAGTCAAATTTTTATGTCAGAAAGTGGTACTCTTTTACTAAAAAAATTAAGCATATAAATTTATACTCCTGGATTTATTCAAATTTATATTTTAAAAATCAGAGTATATTTTTATTATTCTTGAAAGAGTATCATTTCACAAATATTTTTTGGTGAGAAAACTCAAAATAGAAAGAGAGATAAAAACCATACGCGAAAAAGCAAATCAAAGTATGCTCGAAAAAGAAATGCTAGAGCATATAAAATATGATTAAAAGAAAAAGACGAATAAAGCGTATGGCATGTGTATAACAACCCAAAATTTTCATCCAATGAAAAATTAACCTATTTTATTATGATCACAATTGTACGGGGAATTTTTTCGCTTTATTACATTACTTGCATTACCAATATCTCAATATGCAATGTAACTTACATAACTAAAGTAGACGAGCTCACGCAACCTACCTATGCCAACTATATCTATTTATATGTCAAGCAAACATCATAACATATCAAGTCGATATCTTAATATCATTATTACAAAGTACATTACTCTTATAATATACCATTTGCAATGTTATATCAAGACGGGCTTTAAACCGTTATCGTATACCTCTAAAACCCTAATTCCATGAAAGGTTAATATCTAAAATGAATGTACAACCTACTAAAGCATATGTACAAGTAATATAACATCTCATTTGAAATATAAACTCCCTCCAAGTCAAGGTACAAGTCTTTAAAAGCACAATGTACAAGTCATTAAGCATGACATCCAAAATAGCCGTTTTACCTCCGTTTTCATTCTAATTTCTTCACCACCACTTTTGTACAAGTTACTACACTCAATATACAATGTATAAACCCTAATTATTCTACTCATAAGCTCTCACACATATTTTTACACTCAAAACCCTAATTCAAAACCCAGAAACCCTAACCCGAGCAAAATACTAAACCATGACCCGTTTCTTGGTTTTTATCCGTCTTAAACCTCAACCACTACTCAAATAAGTTGTAATTACATAAATTACAACATTACAAATCTCATTCCATCATCATTTCATCATTATAACAACAATGTACAAGAATTAGATCGAGAAAACCCTAATCGAACCCTAATTGCAAAACACGACCCGTTTACTCATTTTCACCCATTTTGATCATGAACCATTAACCAAATTGTGATCTAAGCTCTTAATACAATCCTTAAGATCATTAATCCACCCTTATCTCTCCAATGTACACGAAAAAGAACCAAGAAAACCCTAAACCCGTACCATATAAACCCGTGACCTATTTTACTCATTTTCGCCCATTTTAAACCCGAACCACCTATCAATTCTTGTTAATAATCCTTAATACAAGTCTTATGATCATTAATCTATCATTTCTAATCAAGTGTACTCGAATTATAAACAAGAAAACCTAATTCGTGCCCTAGGATACCCGCGTACACTTTTCTTTCATTTTAACCCATTTTAAGAGTTCATATTGCATCCAAGCACCTTGATGATGCACCTACTTCAGCTCAAGAACCTCCATAAGCAGCTTACCCACCTACTTAACCCATTTCTTGGATTTAAAAAGCTCCACATCTCCCCTTTTTGAACCATGGCAGATGTGACCTCAAAACAACCACAAATACCTTCATGATATGTTTCTAGCATACATGACTCACTCATATCTCTTCCAACTCAGCCCCTAGCATCTCCACATCACCCCCAACCTGTCCTAAGCTTGGGCACTAAGTTTCTTGGGCACCAAGGGGGTTTAGCACTATAAATAGGTGCATATACCCTTCATATCAACTCATCCCCCACTTCCTCCTCTATAACCCATCATAGCAGCAATCCTTTGCTCAAAGAAGTTCCTAAGAGGTCCTAAGAAGTCTCAAGAACAGAAGTGAAGCAAAAGAAATCAAGAAAAGAAGCCCGAGAGTCGTTATTGTAGGCGTACGAAGCTAAAAGTCCCGATTTCAACCCGTTTCCAAGCTATAAGCTTAAACCTAGGTTCTATGATCTTCATACCTACTCCTACACTCTTATAATGTTCATATGATCCTAAATATACTCTTGTTAAAGTTTTATAACTTAATTCATACTCATTTTCTATTTTGATCCAAAACTATACACCCGAAACCCTAATTTTATGTTTTTCTTAAAACTAAATGTTATAATGGTTAAATATTGTTATAATCTATCCTAACATGCTTAACTAATGTTA